>CANXYI010295015.1:0-17765 GCA_948208565.1 Hura crepitans | reverse complement strand
ACCTAATAGCTTATTCTTTATTTATTTATTTAATTTTGTACTTTTTATTTCTTTTATTTATTTTGGATTGTAATAGATAGTTTAGTAACTCATTTTACACATCAAATACCTAACCTCACATCAATTATTTTCTACTTAATTACTGTTTTCATAATAAAATAGTTGAATTTTTTTAATAAATGTCACATAAAAAATATATTTTAACAAAGATTAATCTTCTAGAGATGAAAGTTCTGCAATTACCACAAATTCCTATGAAATTACAAGTAATTATCAAGTTAAACCTCAACTAATAAATGACCTGATTTCTAAATGTCCAATAAGCACTAATGCATGTTATATATTCTAAATATAGCAACTTGTTCTCTATATGAAAAAGTAACATGAATGCTTTAACTAAAATGATTAATTGTATGATACAAGATTGATAAACGTTACAATATAAAAAATGTATATTACTAGGACATAAATAAAATCTGATTTTAAACCCTTTCTGAACAAAAGATTAGTAATCCTAATATAAAATCAAGTGACAACTCCAAACACTAACCGCCTCATCCCCAATAAAACATACATAAAATTTACAATACCTAAAACTTGCTATTCAACATTTTGTATTATTGATTTTATCTTATGTAATAATTTGTTTTCCAATTTTATTTACTTATTTTCTTTTCAACTATATTCAACTTCTAAGGAAAAATAGGACAATTGAAGTTAAATAAACTCATCTCTATGCAATACTTACTAGGGGTTTTTTTTCATAAATACTCTAAAAAATAATTAGTTTTCAAAAAAGTTATCACATATAATTTTTTTTAAAATTATATTTTTAGTTCTTAATTTTAAAATTATCCTAATTTTAATATATATATTTTTTAATACCCTAAATTTTAAAAATTAAAATCCTAAACCCTATGACCCTAAATTTTAAACCCCAAATATTAAAATCTAAAATTTTAAAACCCTAAATCCTAAATTCTAAACTCTAAAACCCTAAATTCTAAATTTTAAAACCCTAAAATCCTAAAAACCTAAATCCTAAAATTCTAAACTCTAAAACTCTAAATCCTAAGCCCTAAAATTCTAAAACATAAACCCTAAAACCTTAAATTTTAAGTCCTAAAATTCTAAACCGTAAACTCTAAATCTTAAATCTTAAAATTATAAAACCCTAATTCCTAAAATTGTAAATCCTAAATTCTAAAATTCTAAATCCTAATAAGTAATGATAATTTTAGAAGATTAATTTTGTAGAAAAAATATGTAAAAAAAATAAAACTTTCTTTAAAAAAATTGAATTTAAATTAATAATATCAAATGAGCAATTTTAAAACATTCTTAAAATAAAAAAAATACTAAAAAAATATATTTAAAAATTTTAAATAAAACAAAATATTTTTAAAATTAAAAATAAAAAAGCGATAATGGTATAATTTCTTCTACTTACCACCGCAGTCATTAATGACTAGTCTCGCACATCAAAACAGATCGCTTGGGCCCAGAGAGGGAAACGATTTACCCGTGACTAGAAGTTTATTAATTTCTTTCATAATAATAATAAAATAAAAAAGAAAAATCAAAGTCAAAAGGTTTTAATCTTTCCTAGGAAATCTCATCCATTCGTGTTTATAAATTTGCATCAGCAGTTCACCTGCATAGTGGAGAAAATGATAGAAAAGAATGCCACATTTAATTAAAAATTAAGGCTTACATGCGGCGATGGAACTTGGTAACCTTTGGCAATGGGTTGGATAACAAAACTCGAATGATTTCTGCTTCCACAATACACAATCTAACAATTCCACCCAAAAAAATAATAATAAAAATAATAAAAGAGCACCAACTCTCGCTCCAATACACAATAATTTAACTGAACCTTGAGCTGTTCCTCCTCCCCCACCATTTCTTTTTAACCTTGTCAAGCGTACTTTCTTCACTGCCAAGTTTATTTAAGATCACCTTTGTTTCTCGCAGTCTAGATCCATAATCTTTCTTCCAAGCCTCAAACATCTGCTTCAGCCTTCTCAGTTCTCTGTCTGGATTCAAACTTGCTTCTAACTGACCCGATTTCACCTCCACCAAGAACTTGGCATCATCACCAAATACTTGAGTCCTTTGCTCAAATTCTTCAGCCAACCTGCTTATAACACTCAGACCTGCGCTCATTGGCCTCACACTATGCCCATTAATTTCTTGCCCTGTGTAATTGCTTCCTGTTTGCCAGTTGAACTCCCTCTCGTCACTTGCATTTACAGATGCATCCGAATTTCTCTCAGAATCATCAATGGCAAGGCTCTTCTTGGCAATGGAGAGACTGGACTGCAGGGATCTCATCTGTTTCTGCCACACCTCCTCCATGGATTTCATTTTCAACTCATATTCAGACCAACGGCTCTCATACTGTTGGAGCCGTTGCTGGAGGATATCATTCTCCTCTTCTCTCTCTCTAAGTGCAGCCTCAGCTTTAAGAACTCGCCTCTGCAACTCAGCAAGAAATGCTGCTTTCACCACAACCTCATCTGACTCATTCCCCTGTTCGAATGTTGGAACTGTTTAATATCTCATACAAAAATAATGCAGGAATTCCATAAGCATATATGCATTATGCCTTCTATGGAATACAAGAATACCATAGGAAAAATAGCGAGGAAAAGGCAATGATCAACACAGCATCTACTGTATAAATTGGATTTCAGATCTTTGCATCTTGCTCCCTGGCTCAAATTATAATGAATGTATTGACTTGCACATGGTTCAAATACTTGTTTAAACAAATAGATGAGAAAAAAAAATAAATAAAAAGAAAGAAAAGAAAACAAAAAAAAAGAAATAATCCAGGAAGCAGACGCACAGATATCAATTCCATTATACATGGAAGCATATGACCAAATCATAAAACAAGACTTAAATTGAAGTAAACATAGGATAAAACAAAATTGAATAGATACCTTGGTGCCCCCAGACATCAACAATCCTATATTGCCAGAGCATCTCCGGACCAACCATCCACGAACGACTGCACCATAAAGCAGAAAAACATTATTAGTTACAGTAACTCTAGTACTATCTTCAAAGGCCAAAGATGCTTCCAACCCTACCTGGAAAAGTTTTTAGGCTGTCTAAACCTATCTATATGTCAACTTCAAATCACTTAACAATTTTATATGTTTTATATCTTCCACCTGATGTTAAATCCTCTTTCTTATAAACAAATATCAGTGGCCAATATATGCTCAAATCACATGAAATTAGATTTTCAAAAACCATTTTCGGCAAACTGAGATATCAAAGTGCAAATCAGCAGAAAATTGTTAGCTAAAACATAGATTAGGAACAATATTGAATAGCACCTGATTGTAATATAACTGATGCCTCTTGGATGTCCTTGTATCTTCTACGATCTGTTATGCTTTTTATTTTCTTTTGTATAACAACAGCGGCTCTATATCTTTGTAGCATGACTGCATATTCCTTTCTGATTTTCTCCCCCCGAGCAACTGTATATAGGATACAAAGAAGTTACCAGAGGATATCTGCTAGAACATTGCTTGTTTATACAGCGAAAAACCAATACTAATGTTTTAAAATAAAATATAAGTTTATACAACGAAAAAGAAATACAAATATTTTAAATAAAATATTAGTTTAAGCTAAGAGCAGCACATGACTGAAGGGTGACAATTCCGATCTTAAGCTTTTGAAAGTAGCATCGAGCTTGGTGCCCTCTGAAACAACTTTGAACACGTAAAATACCATGGAGAGTTCGGTTCCTCGTATCCTCAAGCACACCAATCTGCACAAATTTTCTTGTTAGAAGTCTAAAGGATATTAATACATCAAGTACTTATACCTTTAGTTAAAATCTGACACCAAATGACAAAAACAGAAATTACGAATAGAAAAGAGTTGTTTGGGTAGCAAAAGGTCCAATTGCTCTAATAGTAGATTCAGGATTTTTATGCAAAGAGAAGAATCTAATATGTTAAGATTCTGACACTTTCCTTGGGAACATCAGGTTCCAAATTAGTGTTTCCTTTTCAGTTTTCGGTTAGTTGTAATTATTATTATTATTAGCTGATGATTGTATTTGATGTAACCTTAGCTTGCTTGTTAAGTTGGGTTAGGTAGGCTACGGATAGTTAGCATGCCGCTCTTTTGACATGGGCAGATTTCTCGCAAGGCTAAACCTGCAATCACATGTACGACTAATATAATATAGAACGCTACTTGCAGGAGTGTTTAATTTTCTGATCTATCAAATTTTACCCTCTTATTTATATTTTTTTTCTTATCATCACTGTATTGTTTCTCTCTCTCTCTCTGTTGCGCTGTTTTTTTCCTAGAATTTTGCAGATTTGCATTTTCATTGTTCTCATGTAATTTACAGCAGTCCAGCTGCAAATTTCCAATTTATTTTCTTTTTTTCTTGAATTTGCAGTGCTATAACTCCACGCATCCCAAGGTTATTTTAGCTTTTTTATCATTTGGCTTTCTAAGTGACATCTGGGAGCAACTCACCCCAGCACAACAGTTCACAGGACAAAATTTTCAGGTTTGGTTGAGGATTTATCTCAAAGCCTTGAAATTTGTGGAATGTTGTGGAGAAAGGAGCTGCTTTTCCACATTAAGAGCTAATGCTACTTAAGATAAAATGAGGAGCTAGTTATAAGGAAACCTAAAGCTCACTCATATTCACTCTGCTATCTCTCTGATGTAATTTTTACAAGGACAATGGCTTGTGAAGCAGCAAATGAGGCATGGAAGAGGCTCCAAGAAGAATTTGGAAGCAGCGAAGGGGTTAAAATTGGAGGACTATGAATAGGATATTTCAGATTATAAGGTGCTGAAGAAAATTTTGTTAAGTGTCACAAACAAATTTGAAGCTACAGGATTCTAGCCATTGAGTGGTAGTGTTATCTTAAAAGCCTCACAATTGCGGGGGTTATTAGCAAACTTCAAGCTTAAGAGCGAAGAACGATCCCAAGAACCAAATGGAAATGCTTTTCAAGCAACGCATAAGAGCAAGAAGGGAATTTTAGAGATCAAAGAAGAAATTTCGAGGCCAAGGGTAAAGGAAAAGCTGTCAAGGCAAGCAAGGAGATTAACAAAGCTATAAAAGTTCCACCATGTGGCACTTGTAAGAGGACTAATCATGCTGAAAAAGATTGCCGGTACAAAAAAAACCTGTAGACAATGCAAACATTCAAATAGGATTGGTCATATAGGAAAATTTTGCAGGATGAAGCACCTCAACAACCACAACGTCGTGAGCAGGATGCTAACAAATGGAGTAAGAAGTCACCACTCAGTGCATATTGAAAACCAATGTATACGTGTTTTAACCACAGGATGGGGACCAATACCAGTTGAGAGAACTATGTTTGCTGGCGACACTTGGTTAAGATTCAAAATAGGTCTAAAGAATTCTTATTTCCCTTTTACTCATAGGAATTGAAATAAATTGAATCCTGAATTGATAAACTAGTTTCAAAAGGAAAAGGCTACAATAGGAATATATGCTTTCTGCATTTGCTGCACAAACATCCGTTCAGAGGAATGGACATCTGTGCATATATCTGCCATGTACCAGCTACCATGGGGCCCACCTAGGTCAAATTTCCCACTACTTAGGATATATTTTATCCCTTAAACATAATTCTTCCATCTTTTCAACATTCTCATCTTCGAAGATCATCCATTGTCAAGATGAGTCTCTGGATAACATCATCGAATAATGAAGATCGAGGGACAAAAATGCACTGCTTAAAAACATGCTCATCAAGTTTCAAATTCACCACCAGCAAATCAGCAAGAGTGGGAGGGAGGCAAGGATGTTCACGACTTCTCATAAGTAGACAAATGCAGATAAGCCGATCAGGTTCATCAACAATGGCTGCATCTGTCATATGTCACTTAATCTCAACCTATACTTCATTTGATGACTCAATTAAGACGAGTCATTCTTAGCACTGGTGATTTAATTCAAGCTGAAGGGGTGGGAAGTGTTGCATTAGCAACAAAGAGAGGCACTCAACAAATTTTTGGCGTTCTCTATGTACTTGCCCTATCCTATAATATAATCAATGGGCTCAACTCATGCAAAATGAGCACCATCGCACCTTCTCTGAAAATTCTTGTATGATTTGTGATCCTCGTAGAGTCAGAAGTAGATGAAATTCATATGAAAATTCGTGCATATCCTTCAAAGTCTAATTTGAATACTCAAAATGCATTGAATGCTAAAATGATTAAGTACTAAATCGTAACTTAGATTTATGCATTTCAATTTTAAATCATTCAGATCATGCATTCAAATACTCAAAGATACTCCTCAAATTTCATTATTTGGAGATTTTTGCATTGCTCATCAAGAAGGGAAGCAACATAGGCAGCTCCTTTAGAGCTAAAAATAAGCTGGAATTGATTCATATTGATGTGTGCAGGCCAATGAGGATGGCTTCTTTAAATGGAGCTTGTGTTTCCTTCTACATATTGATGATTTGACAACAACAAAGCATTTGCTCTATTTAAGAATATAGCTCTAGTTCAGAATCAAAGTGGGTATGAATTGAAGTCCTTGAAATAAGATAATGGCAAGCACCTCTAGGGGGTTCAGTCAATTTTGAACTGATTATGATATTGTTAGCATCCTCTATTAGTTATGTTTTCCAATTTTCCTTGTTGCATTTGTTCGTTAGTAAGGAGGTTTTTTCTTCACATTCCCATTACAGTAACATTAGAATATTATTTCCTATTTCCTTGTTGCGTTTGTTTCTTATAAGGAGGGTATTCCTTCACTTTCCCATTCTAGTAACTTTAGGTGGTTATTTTCGTTGTTTTAGAAGGTGGTTAACCCACAACGTTGTATTTAAGGTTATTCCAATTCAATAAAAAAAGGGAGGCAAAAAATTATTCCAGTTTTTGAGAGCATAATCTCAAGATGTCATCAGGCTCCCTCTTTAGAGCCTTAACAATTCGTCATCATAGGTAGAAAGAAGAAACAACACTACACCCCATTCATCATCATAGACCAAAAAGGGATGCTTTTCTAAGATTAGGAGGAGGAGGATTTGGCGTCAGCATCTAGGCACGAATTGTCTTTGCAGTGTAAACTCCTGAATGAATGTCGTACTTCTGTTTGAAGTAACTAGGAGTTGAAGCTGTATCTTTAACTTCCTTTGCCTTTGCTCTAACTGAATTACTTTCCTCCGTGCCCAAGTCCATTTTGGTAGTTGTTAACATACAGCTGTCTGTGTGAACACCAGCTGTGTGGATACTAATTGAGAATATTTCGAGACTGATTGTTGTAATTTAGAATATTAGACAACTATATTGATATACTTTCCTTTTTTACACATTCTTTTATATATAGATACCCCCAATATGCTTGAGGGAATAATCAAGCAAGAATTTTTCTCTCATTTCCTGCTATACTCTCTCTCTTTCTCCTCTAATTTCATATGGTATCAGAGCCTGGTTCTCTGTTTGATTCTTCTTTCTTCTACGTTCTGTTTTATTCTGCTTTTAGCACTAAAATCTGTTCTCCTTTTCTTTTGTTATTTTGAGAAAAAAAAAAAGAGAAAAAAAGACTCATCATCAACTAGGTGTGCCATTTGAAAACCAACTGTAAGGTCCTGTTCCTCTTCCAGTCTTGCTTTCCAGCGTGGACTCCTATCCAGCAAAATCCTGACAGCTGCATCTGCTATCTTGAGGATTCTATTTTTCTTTTCTTGCATCTACTTTAGTACGAGATTGTATTTGCTGGTAATATCTTCCCAAATCTGACTTCAAGATGTCTGAACTCACCGATGTTTCTTCAAATTCAGGTCTGGTCACAAAACTTTTCTCATCTCCTCCTATAATTACCACCGGTTAATTGCATGGAAGTAGTAACTATGTATCTTGGGCTGCCTCTGTTGAATTGCAGTTTATAGGGCAAGGATATGATGACCCCTTAGTAAAGGATGCTTTTGAAATTAATGAAAAAGAAAGGGCTGTTTGGTAAAAACTGATGTTCAGTTATGTAGTCCTTTACGGCACTCTCTAGACCCAAACTACTCAATTTATTTCAACTACGTAAAACCTGTTGCAAAGTCTGGACCAAAGCTAAAACCTTGTATACCAATGACATATGACGAGTACACAAAGTAGTCTCTGATATTGCAACCTCCAGGAAAATCAACAAGATATGGTGGGATATTTAGGAAAAATTGAAACACTAAAAGATGAGTTTAATTCTCTTCTGCCATTATCTGAGAGCATTGGTACACAGGAACAGCAAAGAGAATTTTTTATGGTATTGGCTTTGATAGGGCTAATATCTGAATTGGGTTCTGTTTGAGATCAGATTTTGACGAGTCCTATTATTCCCTGATTAGAGGATGTTTCTGCCCGACTTTTGTGCATCTCCACAAACACGACTCAGACTAGTGAGATGAATCTGTTAGGATCAGTCCTAATAAGTTGAGTTAAATCCTCTGGTCCAAAAAATCTGAACTGGAGAGGAAGATTAGAGGAGAAGATCAGTAGAAGAAGAAGAATAGAATAAGACAAAAGGAATATTAGAGAGAGAGAGAGAGAGAGAAAGGAGAGAGATTATCAGAATTGTATTGATAAGTCACACGGTCCCCTAAGGACATTACAAGGGTATAAAAGAATAAGAATTGACAGCTGTGCTAGGCGTGTCCCTGCTGTCACCTACTGCCCTTCTAATCAGCTAATTAACTAATCATTTCCTTTAGTTAAATAATAACAGCTGTCTTAACAGATTTAACTAACTAGCTTATTTGATTATTTTGCCTCCTTTGGTATGTAACAATGCCCTTCCCTTGAAAATCTTCTTGTCCCCAAGAAGTGTCGAAGGCTGGAAACTGATGCTTAATAAAAGTCTCATCCTCCCAAGTAGAGTCAATGGTAGGTAGGTAGATCCTGCCACTTGATTAGAACCTTTGTTACATACACCTTTGTCGGCAAGAAGTAAGCCAAGTGTAGGCCAGCTAATGGCCAGCAGATTTGATGCATAATTAATTCCTACGTTTGTCTTTCAATTTCATCTTAAATTCCTAGATTAAAGAAAGTTGATTTTTGGTAGAAGGCCTGGGACCTAACAATTTGGTATCAAAGCTAGGCATCACGGTTAGTCTAGATGGGAGTGAAGAGCAGCAATCCATCATTGATGAGGTCACCACGCAAGTGGAGTCTAGAATAGAATCAAGATGGCGGCTCAATTCCAGCAATTCACTTTACAGATGCAAGAGCTTTTCCACGATCCACATCATGGCCTAGAAAGAGATACATACCGAGATATTGGTATGGGTCATTCCAACAGTAACAACCATGGCAGCCCATCTCTCAAACAAGGGGTCCGACCCAACCAACCACCTGGTAATGTGATGGTTCTGCACTACACAAAGTTAGATTTCCAAACATTTGATAGCACGGAGGACCCATTAACTTGGCTACACTGCTACGAAAAATTCTTTTCTAATCAAAAGACTGACAATGGGAACAAGGTTGGATTAGCTGGGTTCCATATGTTAGGTGAGGCACAATATTGGTTCCACAAGATTCAGCAAGAACATCCACATCTGTCATGGGCAACATTCAAGGATTTTTGCAGCCTTCAGTTTGGCCCACCTGTGCGAGATAACCCCTTGGGTGAATTGATTAATCTAAAACAGACCGGGATTGTTAAGAAAATGGACTTGTGCCTAACTCACCCCAAAAGCTAGCTCAAAGGGAGAGGATTGCACATGCCACTATAAGGAGCACAACCATCTCTTAATTAACCGATGTGGGATATTCAACAGGGACGATAAAGGAGTACCATCGATAGTTTCAGATGTTGTTGGCTCGCGCAAATACGGTGCGAACAGATCAACAAGTGGATATGTTCACAGCACAATTGACTGAATCCATTTGGATTGAGGTGGAGAAGCAGCGTCCTCCTAATTTGGTTCAAGCAATGAATTTAGCAAGAACCTATGAGCAGAAATAGCAATTGTTGAGGATTGGGGGACCCTGCCGGGGCCCATGGAAGGGCATTCGAAGCTATCCAACTTCTACATCAACTGTAAGTATACAAGCTTCGAAGGGGTGGCGGCACAATAGAGCAGTATAGGGACAAATAACAACACTACAGCCCCCTTTGTTAAGCAATTAACCAGAGGTGAAATGGCCAAATGTAGGGCGCAAGGGTTGTGTTATACTTGAAAGGAATTGTATACTGCCGAGCATCAATGCAAGACCCTATTTTGATTGGAAGTTACCAATTCCGAGGAGCTATTGAGTGAAGGGAAGAGGAGAATGGACCAAAAATTTCTATGCAAGCCATTACGAGCAAACAAAGCACTCGCACAATGTAGGTACAGGCAATCATGCTCGCTCAACCCTTGCTGAGTTTGATGGATTCGAGTAGTACACACAACTTTATCAATTGGCCAACAACTTGTAGACTTGGATTAGCAATTCGACCTCAAGCAAATGTCAACATATTAGTGGCTAATGGGGAAAAGGTTATCAGCCACGAGATTCGTTCTGCTATGTCCTATACTGTTGATCAACGTGTTTTCTTGGCTGATTTTCTAATCATTCCTTTAGATGGTTTTGACTTGGTTTTGGGAATTAATTGGATGAATCGGTTAGGTCCAATTTTATGGGACTTCTGAGGCACTGACAATGAGTTTTAAATCAGTAGGAGCCACAATTACACCACAAGGGCATCAGTCTTCTTCCCATAATTAGCTACATTCTTTACCAGTACCAGTAGCTCCGACGCTGGGTTTGGAACCTCTTGGCAGAATTTCAGCATGTATTCAAAGAACCCATCGGTTTACCACCTATTTGACATTGTGATCATAGTATTTGTTTGCTGCCTAGGACAAAACTAGTGGTGGTTCAGCCTTATCGGTATGCCCATATGCAAAAGAATGAAATCGAACGACAATGTGCAGAGATGTTGCAATAGGGGATCATACAACTGAGCAAATCAACATTCTCTTCTTTGGTTTTATTAGTTCAAAAGCATGATGGTTCTTGGCGGTTTTGTGTGGACTTTCGGGAGCTTAATGCTAACACAGTAAAGGACAAATTTCCAACACCAGTGGTTGACGAGTTGTTAGATGAGTTACATGGGTCCAAATTTTTCACTAAATTGGACTTGAAATCTAGTTATCATCAAGTGCGGATGAATCCTTTGGATGTTAAGAAGACAGCATTCCACACACCATGGCCATTTCGAGTTCTTGGTGATGCCCTTTGGCTTGACCATCACACCTTCAACATACCAAGCACTCATGAACGAGGTACTTTATAAATACTTACGCCAGTTTGTTTTGGTCTTCTTTGGTGATATTTTAATTTATAAGAGGACATGGGAAGATCATTTGATGCAGTTGCGTATAGTATTTGGATTGCTAGCTGCTCATCGTTTGTATCTTAAGCAATCTAAATGTTCAATTGGGGAAACCCAAGTAGCGTACCTAGGCCATGTTGCTTCTGGTTCAGGTGTGGAGGTTGATGAGCAAAATTCAAGCAATTATAGACTGGCCACAACCGCAGACCATTACTACCTTGCAAGGTTTTTTGGGTCTTACTGGCTACTACCTAAAATTTATTTAGAACTATGGCCAATTAGCTGCCCCTCACAAGTATGTTGAAGCGCAATTCCTTCCATTGGAATGATGCAGCAATGAAGTCCTTTCAAAACCTTAAGCAAGCTTTGGCTTTAGCTCTAGTGTTACAATTGCCGAACTTTGATGATGTATTTATAGTTAAATGTGACACTACTAGTAGCAGGATTAAGACTATCGTGCAACAACAAGGCCATCTGATAGCTTTTTTCAGTCGTCAATTGCCCGCTCAACATCACAAGTTACATGAAGAACTCATTGGGCTGTCAAAGGCAATACAGCATTGGAGGGAGCATTTATGGGGCAAGCCTTTCTTAATTCGCACAAATTACTTCAGCTTAAAATACCTGCTCAAGCAGCGGCTGACAATGTCTTCCCAGCAGCACTAGTTGAGCAAGTTAATGGGATTTGATTTCAGTGTGGAATACAAGGTGGGCCACTTAAACCATGCTGTTGATGCATTATCTAGGCATTCCTTCACCGAGGAAACACTTGTTGCCATCAGCAAGCCCCATGTTCTATTATTTGATGCAATCCATCAAGAAATTTCAAATACTCCTGCACTGCAAGAACTGTGTCATAAGATAAACCAGGGGCTTGAGAAATCTTTTTTGGTACGGGATGGGCTGATATTTCACCAGGATTGGGTTTATTTGCTCCCTTCTTCTCCGATAATTGCTCAGGTGTTGTCTGCATGTCATGATGGTTCTCATGAGGGGGTCCAAAAAACTTTACAATGCGTACGCTCTAATTTCCATTGGAAGGGGCTGAAATCTACTGTTGCAGATAGTCCAGCAAGTTTGCTTTAGCTACCCGCACTTCCTACACACGTTTGGACTGATGTTTCAATGGATTTTATCGATGGGTTACCCAAAGCAGGGCAAGATTGTCTTGCTCATTGTTGTTGATAGATTTTCAAAGTATGCTCATTTTATTCCTATGGCCCATCCTGATATAGCTCCTAGTGTTGCATATGTTTTTTTTTTAGAACATTGTTCAATTACGTGGATTTCTAGAATCCATAACTTCTAACCATGATGGGGTGTTTACAAGTAATTTTTGGCAAGAATAGTTTCTGCGACACCCCTTACCTAGTCTGATCACTGAACCCAAATAAGAGGCGAGACACAACCAACATCCAACTCACTCTATTTAAACCTGTTAAGATTCATATGACCCGAAAACATTTATCGAATGAAACTTATTACATAAACTTATCAAAACCTGTCTTATCAAAAACTTCGTCTAGGGTTTACTATTCATTCCATAACTTACAAAAATTCATAACAATTATTACATGCTTTCAATCATCAAAATAACTTGATAAAACCCTTATTAGGATCCAAACATACTCCAGAAAAATACCAAAACTTCAAAAGAACCACCTACTTGATTTGGAGTTACTATTCATCAAACCCCTAAACTTGCCAAAACCCCTAAAATAACCCTTGATCCAAGCTTCCACCACCACAAGATGATAACTCTCCTTGCAATTAATGGCCAAAATCCAATTTGGAGGAGCTTAGGTGAAGAAACAAAGAAAGAAAAAATGGAGGATTTTCAGAGGATAAACAATCAACTTCTTGAGGAAGAAAATGGTGACTTTTGTCCTTTTCAAGAGACTAAAGAGTCAAATTGTCTTACATAGAAAAGTCTAACTTTTTCCCTTCTTATCCCAATGGTCACCAAACTTTCATCTTTATATCCCATTAGTCCCTCATCTTTACTTTCCTTGCTTTTAACCTTCTTAATGACCTTATTTCCTTTCCAAACTTTACCCAAAGATGTCTCACAATTAATGCTATTATTTTCTAACATCCATACGAGCCGAATCCCAGGAAAACTATTCACTCTCCGGAGATACAGTACACGTATATACTTGTTATCATTCGTTTTTCATTCAAATATTCTCATTTCATCACCAAAGTTAAATCATAAATCGTTTTCCAGATAAACTCTTGATCAGTAGGGTTACAAACACTATTCACATACCTAGAGTCACTAATCAGGACTTTGGGATTCACTATTCATAAATTTTGCTCATTATCACTCGTTAGACTTTCAAACGTCATTATTTACGTATCAAATTATACCCATAGCATACTTATAACTTTATCCTTTTATCAGTAAGAAATTTCTGATCATGTCTCGAAAGTCACTATTCACAATCTCGAGCTACACTATTCACAATTCCCGAAAACTTTCAAGCATTACATTTCTTCCCCTCTTGAAAGAATTTCGTCCGCAAAATTCCCATGGTCCTGTCATACTTTACAACACTAGTTTACATATCTACTATGTTTATCCTATTTTCATGCTTCTATATAAACTCTCATTGCTTTACTCAACATGAAACAACCTTTCTTATCTTTGCATCATTTTACACTTAGACTTATCTCTTTCCTGCTCATACATCAATATAACTTTCCGTATTTTCTTTACTTCCCCCCTCAGTCATTTCGTAGGAATCCATAACACATATATGCTCAATCCTTTAAAATCTTCTGTACTTTGTTATATCTCTAGTATATCCATAACTACCTATCTGTTCTTATCTTTACATGAACAAATTATCACACTTCTGCTACGCCACTCTTAATCCATAAGTTGTTACCAACCAATCTCCTTTTCATATAACCATCATGATAACTCTTGATCACACTTAATGCTATACAACCACTTCCATCTGTCTCTTAGAGTTCACCTTCTTCTATGACTCATAATATCCTTTTCCAACATACTTCCATCATATCTACTTCAATCCAATCTTATTTCATTCACTTGTATATGCGTACGCTGTCAATTTCCCACTCGATTTAGGCAAGAACACACATATATAATGTATATGTTGTGGTTATGCATATATGATGATGTAAATGATATTGATGATGCAAATGCAATAATGTATGTTTTTATGTTTATGCTCGATGATATGATGCATAACTGAGCCCAATGTCTCATATAAGAATCAAATGGCCTTAAATTGTAAGGGATTGACAAGTACACTAGGAGCATTAACTCCACGTCTTTGAACACTATTCCATCACAACTACTTCACCATCACTTTCCCTTTAATAATTTTTCCACTGATACCTCAATAGGTTCCTTTTTTACTTTCTTAACATCATAATACTCTTGCTTATAATAATTGTATCTCCCGTCTTCACATGATTCTCTTCTCCATATATCTGTTATTAACCAATCTCAAATCATAATCCGAGAACCTTATGACAATCCTTCTTCTACCTCGACTTCTTCTCAAGGCCATATAGATTAACCTCAACCATATCTTCTCTGATACCAAAAACCAACTAGTCTACACTTGTCATCATACTATTCACTTTATATAACTTCAACTCCTTGGTATACTTAATGTTCCTTACTCTCTTTCTTACTCCGAGAAACACCTAAACCGGAGCTTTGATACCACCAAATGTGACACCCATTACCCGGTCCGATTGTCAAACCCGAATGAGAGGCAAAACACAACTAATATCCAACTCACTATATTTAAAACTCTTACTTACGATTCATGACCTGAAAACCTTTCTCAAATGAAACTTATTATATAAACCTATCAAAAACCTCGTCTAAGGTTTACTATTCCATAACTTACAAAAATTCATAACAATTATTAAATGCTTCCAATCATCAAAATAACTTGATAAAACTCTTATTGGGATCCAAATATACTCAAAAAAAATACCAAAACTAGAAAAGAACCACTTAATTGATTTGGGATTACTATTCATCAAACCCCTAAACTTGCCAAAACCCCTAAAATAACCCTTGATCCAAGCTTCTACCACCACAAGATGATAAATCTCCTTGCAATTAATGGCAAAAATCCAATTTGGAGGAGCTTAGGTGAAAAAACAAAGAAAGAAAATTGGAGGATTTTGAGAGGAAAAATTGTCAACTTCTTGAGGAAGATGATGGTGATTTTTGTCCTTTTCTCCCTTGACTAAAGAGTCAAATTGTCTTATATAGAAAAATCTGACTTTTCCCCTTCTTATCCCAATGGTTACCGAACTTTCATTTTTATATCCCATTAGTCTCTCATCTTTATATGCCTCGCTTTTAACCTTCTTAATGACCTTACTTCTTTTCAAACTTTACCCAAAGATGTCTCACAATTAATGCTATCATTTTCTAACATCCATACGAGACGAGTCCTGAGAAAACTATTCAACCTCGAGATATTATACACGTATATACTTGTTATTGTTCGTTTTCCATTCGAATATTCTCATTTCATCACCAAACTAAAAACATAAATTGTTTATCACATAAACTCTTGATCAATAGGGTTAAAAACACTATTTCCATACCTGGAGTCACTAATCAGGACTTTAGGAGTCACTATTCATAGATCTTGCTCATTATCGCTTGTTAGACTTTCAAATGTCCTTATTTACATACCAAATTGTACCCTCAGCATACTTATAACTTTATCAATTGA
Organism: Hura crepitans; assembly: GCA_948208565.1. Lineage (NCBI taxonomy): Eukaryota > Viridiplantae > Streptophyta > Magnoliopsida > Malpighiales > Euphorbiaceae > Hura > Hura crepitans. The sequence goes on along the minus strand of CANXYI010295015.1, from coordinate 1,670 downwards.
TCAGTAAGAAATTCTTTATCATGTCCCAAAAGTCACTAATCACAATCCCAAGATACACTATTCATGAATCCCGAAAACTTACGAGCATTACAGTTTTGCTTCAGTGGGACCAAGTTAGCATTTTCTTCAGCTTACCACCCACAAACGGATGGCCAGACAGAGGTTAACCAAACAATTGAAATGCATCTCCAATGCTTGGTGGGTGATAACTCAAAATACATATATAGTACTTCTTTCCATACAGCCTTGTAAACCTCTCTTTTCAAGGTAGTGTATTGTCACGACCCACCTCATTTACTATCTTATAATGTTGTATCTTCATGGGTGGACATTGTCGATCAAGCATTAATTTCTCGCTACACGATTTTACAAGTCTATTCAAAACTACAGCAAGCCCAACATCATATGAAGACAGATTACGATAAAGGCCATAAGGATGTCACATTTGATCCATGGTTCTTAGTTTGACTTCGTCTACACCCTTAACGTCAGAAAAGTCTCACTGGTCAGCTCCATAAACATTCCCCAAGGTTTTATAGGCCCTTTCCTGTGTTGCGTCGAGTTGGCAATGTTGCATATAGCTATAACTACCACCTGATTGTAAGCTTCATAATGTGTTCGATGTTTCATCCTTTAAGGCTTTTAAAGGCACACCTTCAGCTCTTCCGCCAATTGAAGATGGTCATATAGTGCCCATTGCTTCTTACGTACTCTATGCTAAGCTGAACCACGACACTTGGGAGGTTTTGATCCATTAGAGTGGTTTTGATCTCTCTGAAACTACTTGGGAACCAATGCAACATTTTTGTAGTGCTTATCCTGACTTTAAGCTTGAGGACAAGCTCTTTCACCAAGCCAAGGATAATGTTAAAAACACCTTTGTCGGCAAGAAGTATGTCAGACATGGGCCAGCTAATGGCCAGCAGATTTGATGCATAATTAATTCCTATTTTTGTCTTTTAATTTCATCTTTAATTCCTAGATTAAAGGAAGTTCATTTCTAGAAGGATTCATTTATTTAGACTTCCTATTTTGTAATAAGAGTCTCTATTTAAGAACTACAAAGAAATAAAAGAGCAAGTCATATTTTCCCTAAAACTTCGAAATTCTCTCTCAACGAGTTTCGGAGGTAGTGACTCCCTTCAAAAGTTACAATTCTTCCAGCAAAATAGGTAAGTCACTGTTAAAGAATATTACATTACAAAATATTAGTTTTCCTAATTAGGAGATCTGATTTTCTTTAACAGATTTTTTGGGATGTAATTAGAGATTTGATTAGGATTTCTTTCTTTCCTTTTGTAGCCTATAAAATATGTATATATATCTATACTCTTAATCAAATATACACGCAGAAAATATTCTTTAAAGTTGTGTTTTGTTACATGGTATCAGAGCACTAGGTTCAGAAAAAAAAAAATTTTCTCGTGTCTTTTTTTGTTCCCGAGGATATTGTTCCTCTTTTGAATCACCGGGATTGGTGATTATTCCACCTCACAGCCACCCTAAAAGGTCTCTCCGTCCGATTTCCAGTCAACCATCCAAGAACAGCGATCAGATTGTCCGCACATGGGCCTCACGCGCCGGCGAAGCTACGTGTCCTATTCCTCACGCGTAAGCAAGTGGGAGTGCATGGAGCCTCCGATGAAGCTCCGATTTGTCCTCCGGCGTCG
>CANXYI010294992.1:0-13627 GCA_948208565.1 Hura crepitans | reverse complement strand
GTAACATGTGATAATTGTTACGCTTATTATGATATAACATACATGCATGTTGGAAAATGGATTATACATATTATAAAATGTGTTTATTCATGTTTGTTTGATAAGATATAATAAAGGTATGGCACTATTGCAAGAATTATTTTGATTACACCACTAATCTATTACTTGGCATATCATTTTTCTTTATGATACGTAGGTAAGGAGAATAATTAAACCAAAGCCTCAAGACATCAAGACTGAGCAGTAAACCTCACCTCTTTATATAGTTTTGTTAATGTGCTAGGTTATGAAATCTATAGCAAGGAAGCACTCATATATTGTATATGTTAAATTATGGGCCAAATCTTTGTTGTAATGTAAATATAAGGATGTTATTGGTTTTGTAACCTTATTTCAATTCTTTAAATTGTTTTAAACTTATAAGATATCTCTTCCTAAGGTTAAGATTGTGTTTTGTGTTGATGACTATTTTGGAATGATTAAAGGATCACAAAAGTAGTGGATTGTGTTTGAAACAGTTTAGAAGTGTTTGTTTCCATTGCAAGTAACTATTCATTTTTAGGGAAATGTGCCGATACATCTGTTATACTACTGGACTTTCAACAAGAGTGTTTTCCAAATATGGATAGTAATTGGTTTTGAAAAGGTTTTTGTTAACACATGTATTTAGAGACAATATATTTTAGTAAGTCTTATTATAAACATGTTTTACTATGTCATAAGATAATAGTTTGAATAACAAGCTTATGTGCATGCTCTCTATTCAGGTTTAGCAACTGATTAATTAGAGGGTGTCACATGTTCATTTATCCTCTATTTCACATCTATATCACTTCTTAACCATATGTACAACCTAAGTATCATGACCTCATCCAATGTTCACTAATATAACTAACATTACATTATTTTAACCATCCATATCATTTGGCAAAAGTAACATCTCACCCTTTTATTTTTATTTCTAATCCATTCCATATTCCACCCATTAATTTAACACACATATAGCCTAATTATACCACTACACATACAATACACACTTATACATGCCTAATTCATATTTTACTCCTAACACACATATACCTAAAATTATGAAATGAATTAAGGTAACGCATAGGCCCTTAAATACACTTACTAATTGTCTTTTTGGCCTCCAAAAAAGCATTTCACACTTTGGCTTTCCTATTCCTTTGCTTATCTCTAAAAATCACTATAAACATAATATGTTTTCTTTTAGAAAAATTCGTAAAAAATTTTTATTAATTCCAAATTCCAAATCGAAGCTAGAATCACTTAATTAAACATCCCTAATTACCTAAAAGATTACTAAATCATCAAAACACTCAACTTTACCAATTTAAGGGTTAAAAACCAAATTTTTCTTTGTAAATGCTTGAAAAATTCAAATTTCATAAATAGTACTTCTTGAGGCATGAATAATATTTCTCGAGTAACTGGATCACATAAAGGAGTCCAAAGGGAAAAACTAGTCATAAAGCTTTGATGGGTAAAATAATGATTGAAATAAAGTAATTAGCATTAGCCACTGAACCAATAAATTATTTTTCACTGATATCTAGTGAATAGTGACCTTTAGTTCATGTTGTGTTAGAAAGTAGCCAAGAGGTGCCTAGACAGACCTAAAAATCGCATACCTTGAAGGTTAAAATTTCTAAATTATCTAATGGTAAAACAATTGGAATTTTTTGACATTGATTGATATGCAATCGAAATTTCCTAATTTCGGGAGTGAATAATTAACATAGCTCCCCTTAGAATTTGAGGCTAAGATTCTAGAGGTTCCTTAATTTGGAGTATGATTAATTTTTATAACTAAAAGCATGATTTTTAGAGATCTCTAATGTTACTTTTACATTTTTTTAAGCTTAAAATGTGAATAGGATTAATTGCAACCATCTAATCACCATCAGGAACATCTATCACCGTAATCTAAAAGGTGTTTATTACATGTGTTCATAGAAGATCAAAACAAGTCTCGTTCCTCGCTAAACTCTCCCATAGCCAATGCCTTTAATGGTCTCTCTCTTTTCCTTTTGTTTTCTTCATTTTTAAATTAAAAACATCTTAGAATCCATCGATTTGTGCATAGAAATTGATCCTCATGATGTCTAGAATCTGATTCTAGCCTTAATTTCTTAGTAAAAAGCTATTTTTAGGTGAAATTAAAGGTGAGAAAATTTAGGTTTTTGAACCACTAAATCAAACTGCGGCACAAATTGAATCTCAGGTATTTTTATAGATAACTAGAGATACTCTAGATTATGGCTATGCTTTAATTTTTGAATTTGGATGTGTATATATTTTTCTATGAATTTTTATAATTTTTGACATATTATGGAAATTAGAGAACACAGAGGGGAATGATAACTGAGGTAAGGAAAAGTTGAGAAATCAATATGAGGACATCATATAACACCTTTGTAAGTGCATTTAATAAAATATGTGCCTTGAACTATGAATTGTGAAATTTCAATAATAGTGTGCATTTAGGGTTTTATGGATTTAGGGGTTAGGATAACTCTAAATTGATTCTTAGGGTATTTTAGGGTTTAACATATGTTAATGAATAAAACTAAATGAAAAATGGAGGAAAAATGAGCTAAATACAAAAGATGCAATATTGGCTATATTGTATGAAAAATTGGGGATGTAGATAGAATTAATAAATTTGTTGTATAATAAGGCAAAACCAAAATTTAATGAACCAGAATGAATAGAAATGGTCTATAATAGGAATGTGAATTGATAATTGCATGGAAGTATGTGAAAGTGGTGCACAAAACATCTAAATATGTGTGATAGCATGTATGGTATACATTATGTGTAATGTATGCATTAATGGTAACAATCAATAATATAAGTAATGTTGACAATTGATATCAGCATGGTATATGATAGATGACTATGTATGTAATGAAAATGGTGATATGAGTGTACGAGTATGAAATGACAATTAGGAATGGCAATGTATATAATGAGACTTGTTGTAACACCCAAAAACCTTAGAATTGAGAAAAGTGTTTCTGGGGTTTTGATCAATGATCTCGAGATCTGAGTCACAAAAATGAGAATGTGCAAGGATTTATTTTTAAAGGAACTCATATGAAATTTAAATTGAGTAGAAAAGTATTCAAGTGGGTAATTATGATAACTTAAATTATCCTTAAAGTTGAGTTGATATTTCATATTTTGGTTAAATCGACCCAAAAACTTAATGACTTGGAGCCCAAATATTCTAAGGGAATTTATGGAATTTAAATTAGAATTTTAAAAAATCGAGAAAATTCATTAAAGATTTAGAAGAGGATTTTTTTTTAAAAAAAAAGAGAGAAGCAAATATAAAATTGTAAATTACTAAAAGTATGAGGTACATAAGGGTATTTAGCAAAAAGATATTTCATTCATCTTTTAGAGATGGTAGCAACCTAAGAAATAAAAAAAAAGGAAATAGAGAAGGATCAAGAAAGAAGAAAGAAAGAAAAAAGAAAAGATGGTAGAAGAAAAGAAGGCAGCTTCGAATGATGTAGTAAGCGATGGTGGTCCTAGTTGTCGAGCTCAATGGCAATGTAAGGAGGAACTAGTGATTGCAAAAGAAAAAAATAGCTATAGACTGAGAACAAAAAGAAAAAGGGAATGGACCTACAAGAGTAGCAATCTACCAGTCTTACAACAATGGTGACAACTTACTAGTGCGAGAAAAAAAAAAAGGAAAATAAAAAAAGCAGAAAAGGAAGGGAAAATGGAAGAAAAGCTAAAGAGGAAAAGGGGTTGGGATCGACACTGCTAGCCAGCAGTAGTGAATAATCACAATGCTATCATGGCAGCAGTGGCAAAATAGCAGGTTCAACTTTTAGGCAAGGTTCTTCTTCTGATATTTCTTAAATTTGTTTTATCTTAAGTAAAAAAGTGAGCATTGTGAGAAGTATGTTAGAAAGTATAATGGAAAGAGTGTAATTAGAGCTGTTGAGAGGAGAATTTAATTTTAAATAGTTGTTGAATTTAGTAGGAATGGGATTTTTTATTTTCAATTTGTTTAGTGACATTATTTTTAGACTTTTAATGATTAAAGATTTAATTTCCATACATTTAAGCTGTCATTAGAGAAAAGCATGAGTTTAGGATAGATATGAATTTAATCAAAGAGGAAATTCAGTGAAATAGGGGCTAGTTTTGTTATCCTCTGATTTCAAAATATGCTGTGCATGAATTTCTTTAATTTTATATCCTATGCGAGATAATTAAGTGGTGAAAAGGAAAAGGAATAGAGATAGTAGTCAAAATAGGCTTGTGATTCATTTATGCATAGGGAAAATCAATAATTTTAAAAGCATAGATAGAGAAAAAAAAGGGAGTCGATAGTGGAATTGGGGGCTGATAATGGATTTCTAAGCAAAATAGGTAAGTGTATTGAATGGAATGTATACACCTATTTGTTTGATATTTAAAATGTGTATGTATTATACTTGAATGTTTAATTAGATGTTTATTGCATGTATAACTTTGAATTAAAGACACATTTATGCAAAGAAAATGTGTAGGAAATGAATTGAACAAGTATTGCATTAAATTGAATTGTGTAGGTGTGAGAGTTATACTTGGCCAAAATGCAAGCTTAAGAATGTGCTTATGAATAATGTGCAACAGTGACTAGAATTGGTATGTTTACATGTGAATGTGAAAATTTATAACTTCAATTGAGTAATTGTATGTTTAAATCATGGTTTGGGAAAAAAATAGATTAAGATACATGGCTCATATATGTGACACACCCTACAAGATTCTCGAAGAAACCCAATAGGCGCTGCACTTCTCATTAAGTTACCCATCTAAAAAATTTCCCAAGCCTGCACTCCTTAGCACTTATAAAGTTTTTATTATTTGATTAGATTTTGCCTAAATCATAATTATATGACTTAGACATTATTCGGAAGGGTATATTTAATCCTAAAATCCATTTAATGGGCTGTTATAAATTCCTCAAAAATTTTGGCAATATAACGGCTACCCGGGTGACATTTTAAAAATTTTGACCTGTTAAAAACACTTCTATAACATCAATCACTTCTCCTATCACATTCTAGGCCCTTATGATCCTCCATTATCATCAATATATCAATCACTATAATCAATCATCCCATAAGGCCTCAAGCACAAATTATCAAAATCAAATAGTAATTAAACCATCTAGATCCATAGGCCTATTTATATACTTCACATGGTTAACTTAATATTATAAATACTAGCAGATTATAAGGTTGTTCAACCTATAATCTATATTATTTACATGATTGCCTATTAAAACAATTAAAAAGACAACATAAGATACCCTTTTAGTGCCTCTACTATTTCACTATACAAAACTTAAGGCTACATTGCTACCCGCTGTTACCTACGAACCAAAACACTAGTACAATGATTATAAAACTTAGTGGTAAATTGATATATTAAAAAAATGTCACATGCAGACCTGCATATGTAATAACATACCATGAATATATAAATGCAGTTTATGAAAGTTATTTCATAATAATAATATTAATTTAATTGATCAACCTCATGGTTTAATTATTTACAATCATGGCACTTTTGTGTTCTTATTCAGTTCATTGACCATTTTAACTGGCATCAGTCCCAACATTTAATTTAGTTTAATAGGCCCAACTAGATAGACTACACTTCAAACACTAGACCAAAAGGGGACTCAAAGAGTGTAGTGGACCTACATTTCAAACCTCGAGCTCCGTACAAGCCCTAGGGCAATGCCCCATCTTATGGACCTCGACTGCTACACTGGCCTATTTTGACAATAGGGGCATGGATCTCTCTAGTACCATAAAAATAAATATCTATCATAATCTCATTATGGCACATTATTAATAACATAGTGCAGTGGCCCATCTTGTAGACCTAGACTGCTGCATTAGCCTAGTATAATAAATAGACAATATTATCAACAATATAGTGTAGTGGCCCATGTTTTAGACCCTAACCACTGCACCAGCCTAGTATGATAAATAGACAAATATAATCATCAAATGATAGTGCAGTGACCCATCCTATTGACCCCGACTGCTACAATAGCTTTGTCTGATAAATAAACAATATCTAGTAGCTACTAATGCCTAGTTGACCGTTCAACCTATTCTGTGGGCATGTAACTAATAGGCCATTTGACCTTTATTCATGTCCATTTGTTTACTGACCATCATTTTATATTTTTTTAAAGTTGAACAATAGACATATAATAATTATTTTTCATAGTCGAGTCTTAATTAGACAGTTATAGGTCATATTTTCTAGGCTAGTTTTAGGTCACTTTCTTAGATAATTCTATGTCCAATTTAAGTCCATTCCATACAATTAATTTAGGTCTAATTATGTTCAAATCATAGGTTATTTATAGGTGAAGTCTCAATTGGTTATTTTTATAGGGTAGTTATAGGTCATTATTAATTTCTAGTACATTGTTATAGGTCTATGGCTACTATTTCCTTTACATTTGTCTATGCCATTTTAATCAATTCTAAATGACATTCTAGGCCCAAGATCATGTCATTCTATATATTCAAAGTGGTCTCAAAAGTGCCTCAACTTCCTTTAAGATCAAGTATACAAGGTGCTCAAAACTTATGTTCTATTTCATGCCATTATAGGTTCTATTATAGGTCATTTTTACCATTTCCTTCTTAAGCCATTTACAAGCCATTTCTTAGCCACCTTGCCAGCACACTATCATTACTTTTACTTGTCATACCTTAAGCCACATTCATACTTATGTTGATGCCTATTTCATGCCAATACCATGTTACGTATTCCATGCTCATCATGCTATGACATTCCTACATAACATACATCATGCCAACTATACTTACTATACATAGCATACCTTACCTACCTCTTAGCAAGAGCTTGTTTATGGCTATGCACATGCCTTTTCTCACATTTTATCACACATACACATCATGTGCCATCATTCAAGCTTATACATAGATACACACATGACATACCATGCATACCATGCCATGACACATCACATACATGCCTCGACCATGCCATTATCCCATACATACATGCACATTTCCATCAAATTCACCGCATACACATATAATTCCATGCCTAACATACAATTTTGCAATACATACCCTATACATACATGCCATACACCTAACTTACAAGCCAAGGCACCCTATTACCCCTCTCGACCATTCCTAGTATCACCTATGACCATACATCTTGTCACCATATACTCACACAAATCATTTATCTCCATACCATACACATCGTTGGCCATTATATTACCCATATATACATAACATAACACTACACACACACCACACATCTCTCGGCCATAAGGAGGCCATGACATTCCACCTATTCCTTTCACCAAATCATTATGAAATCATTAAATTTACATATAGTTAACCTCAAATTAAGCCTAAATGAGTAATTCATGTACATTAAACATCATAACAATGACTTTATGTACAATTCCCACACAATTCACACTAAAAATAGTCATGACATGCTTTAAATACATCAAATTCACATGCCTATACTTGAATTAATGTCTTGCTTACACATTAGCAACTTCAATTTCCTTGTTCAACCTCATTTCTACCATACACACCTAGCTTAAGAAAATCATAAAAAATCACACAACCCTCAATTTGAAAATCTAAAAGCATTTGTACACTTAGAATGATGAAATCCCCTTAGAAGAAAAATAAAAACTGGAAAAGAACATTTACACATAAAATTGAATTTTTGCTACCACTTTATGTACACTTCACCTTTCATGAATTTTCTTGAATCCTATGGTTGCTTATGGTGTCCATAAGCTTTATAGATCACTTCATCATCATTTAAGTGGATTTTTTGTGATAAAATATGGTAGAATTAGAGCTTGAATTAGCAAAAAATGGTGGCCTAGAGGGAGAAGTGGCATCAACCACAAAGGGAGAAAAGAAGAGGAAAAATAGTGAGGTGGAAGGGTGAGGTGTCACTTAGTGGCCCTTCCCACTCACATGCACCTTATATAGTGGGGGTTGGGTGGCTTAGGTGGTGACACATGTCACCTAAGCACCTAATAATCTCAATTTTTCTTGAAAACTTTGAGGAATTTTAAAAATTCAATTAGACAAAAAACTATTATGTTAATTTTAAAAATCCTTGATTAGGCCTATTTAGGGGCCTATAAAATCTTAGATCAAAATTACTTCTGTAGGATAATTAACTAATTCCTCGATTTACATCAAAATCTCAAAATTAAGGAAAAATAGTAAACAACCTAAAAAAATTAAAATACCTTCACCAATGGTCTCAGTGGAATTTTTAACCTTTAAGTTATGGTATGTTTAGGTCTATCTAGGCGCATATCGGATCAGTCCAAGCCCGATTCTATCTCAGCCTACAATCTACTAGGTTTTGACCAAAAATAATTTATTTTTTCTGCTAAATTTTTAAATTAAGTCATTTTCATAATCTTTTGGCCCCTCAAATTTCATGACTAGTACACCCTATTTAGGGCCTCATGAAGGTGATTGGCACCCTGGGCACACTTATTGAGCCTCGAAGGTACTGTTCACAAAGCCTTAACTTATGGGCATCATAATTTAACTAACATACACATGGTTGAATGATAAGATCTGAGTCTGTGCTTATGCATATTGTTTAATATGGTTAAAATGAGTGTATAGATGTATAATTTGATAAGTTATGTCATTAGGGTTAAGTTGGAAAGGAATGAAGATTTAAAGGGATGAGCTTGAATGAGCATAGACATATATGTATGTGTATGTAGTCACTAGTTAAAAGGGAAAAACATGGTTATGCTTAATAAAGGAATAATTATACGTGTAACTCAAATATATGATATGAGTTGAATAAAAATAAACTAGGTAAAGGATTTGTCTAGATTAAATTTTAGTTACTAAGAGCAAGATCTAAAGTATTATTAGGTGTAGCTAAATATATTTGAGTAGTGGTTTATGTTATGTCATTGAGATGGAGAATTGAAAATGTAACACCTCCTACTCGATCCGTTTTAAAACTATGCAAGGGATGCCACTTCCTCAATGGTCACCTATCTTAACCCTACTATCACCCACAACTCATTTAACTCGATAGGAATTGTTATTATATTTAATAATAAACTAATATATTAGTTAGTTCTAACTATTGGTTCTAGTACAATAATTTTTTATGTCCATCTATTTACATCTAATAATATATATTTGGTAGCCTTGCCATAATGTCATGCACATAAAATCCTAAAATAACAATTAATTTAATTATAATGCAAGTATACATTTACCATGTGAACAATGCTTCTGATAGACTTGTCTTACTTGTGTCATTAATGATATGCTTCAGCTAGTGTTGGGACTCGATCTACCACTCTGCTCGCCTCTATTGATCACCTACACATTAGCAAGAAAGCCAATGCACTGAGCATAATTGCTCAATGTTGTATTCTAATACTATAGGAATCATATCTTTAAATTCATGCAAACAATAATCATATATATAACTTACTTCAAATAAGTATTTGTTTCATTATTGTGGTTAGTTATGATTTTTTCATAATTGTGCCATTCCTAGCTCTAGTCCCTCATCCTAATTTATCTTCTTTATTAGGTAGTAATATTATTGTCTCTTATGCTCATTTTTGAATATGTATCTGATAATAGTTCCACATATTTCTTAATTGTAATGCTTTGCTAGATTCTCTAAGAATATTCTCACATCTCTTCTTTAATCCTTTATTGTAGTTCTTATTCATGCTTCCCCTTTCATTATATTTATTTCTTTATTTTATTTCTCTTTCTATTTTTTATATATAAGTATCTATCTGTATTTAACTCATCTTATTCAAATATATAATTTTCAATAAACTTATGTCGCATGTTTTGGCTTGATATGTGTAAACATTATGAAGAATTGTATTCATGTATTAATAATAGGATTTGTAATTATATGATCAATTTACTTGTCTATTAATTCCATTAATTTCTCCTTTCATTCTCTTTTCTCTCTTTTCTCTCTCATACATTTTAAATTTTACAATATTATAGTCTCTTTAATGGTGATTTAACATATTTCATTTAGTTATTTCTTCTTTTACCTTATGTTGGACAAACATCACTCTCATCACTGCATAATGGGATCACATTGTGTTCGCGGACTTGCATTTTAGACATTAATGACCACACTCCATCATGTCATAACTCACCATGATCATTATAATTGTATGGGGGTTCAAATCTCAAACCTCGATGGCCACGCTCTGTATTATAAGCTATGCATGGGCTCGTATTCTAAACTTCGATGACTGTACTCCGTCATCAAATCTCAAGGTGTGTAGTGGCCCTTCATAGACCTTATGGTAGTTGCACCTACAATCAAATCTCGTAAATTGTGTAATGACCCTTCGTGGATCTTATGGTGGTTACACTTATATAGTATCATAAAAGATTAATATCGTCTTATAGTCTTCCTCATGACATCGACGTGTCCTAGCAACTGCAAACTCCCTAGTTGACTGGTTAACCTATCCAATAGGTTGTCCAACTCATATAGGTTAGTAACTATCTCAATTTCATTACTTTCTAAGCATTTCCAATTCATTTAATTTAGTCCTAACATATTATTTTGTCATTATAACATCTCATATCTTATATTTATACTTATTGTATACTCTTTTAAGTTCATCATAAATATCTCTTTTATATCAATTTCCTATTGTATTCTTATTATTCTTAACATCCCTTACCATTATTTCTCATTATTCATGTTCGATAAGTAGGAGTATCCTTTGATTAACCTTTATTTCTAATATATTATCTTTCATAGGATTAACGTTTTTTATCAAATACTCGCTATTTCAATATAAACTCTTAATGTATCCTTAATGTGCTTAATTTCTTAATTACTTATATTTATAAATATTCTTTATCCTTTGTGCTTAAATAAATAAATATTTATTTTATTGTCTTTAATTATCTAAAAAATAATCAATATTTATATGTTTTATTGACATTAATTAAGAAGTAGAATTTATAATAATTAAATTTGTATATGTACTTTACCTTATTAAACCATTTATCCCTTCTTTCTCATTAAATTTATTTCGTTCAACTCCATGTTAAAAGATCATTCATACACCTTTTTCTGGATTCAAATTCAAATTATTTTTTATTTTATGTCATTGTATTTTTCTCTTTCTTAGGCATTAGCAATATATTCTACCATTCTCATTTTAATTGGTTATACTCACATCATTTAAAATAATTAACCTAAGTTGATTATATCATATAATTAATTTTATAAATTCTCATCATCTCTATTTATTTGATTCCCAATCAATTAATTTATAATAATGCTTAAGCACATATTATATCTCTATACATTTAACATATATTGGCTAAATCATATTTAAATGATATATGTCTCCATACTTCTTAGTTTCACTTATCTCTTACTTAATGTTATAATTCTTTAATTATGTGTGTATGATGGATTCAATTCTACTTCTATTTAATTAACTCCTTTAATTCCTCTTCCCTTTCATTTCCTTGTGTTATACGTTCTTCCTTATAGTTTTGTAAAATCAATTAATCACTTACAATTATTTATACATACCTATTATTCACTTAAATTTAGTTATTTTGTTATAATTAATTTATTTCCCTTTTTAATTATGGTTTATATATATTTATCATGTTAGCTTAAATATATTTATATACATTACAAGTTCTCATATGCATAAGTCCTAAATATTTATTTCAATTATTCATTTTCCTACATCAAATTCTTTATCTATCATTATAATTTAATTACATTTAATTAACTATAAAATAACTAATATTACTTAATATCAATTTTAGCCATATTTACTCTCTTGTCTTGATTATTCTATCCACTTTAACATAATACTCTCAAGTCCTAATTATGCTTCCAAACTCTAAATCTTACTATATATAATTATTCAAGCCAAGCTAACAATATTCCCTGTATACCAAAATTCCTCAAAATTTCATAGTTAATGCAAATTCATGCCAATTAAATTTCTCGCTTTTTCCTTATTTTCCATAGTTATAACAACCTAACATGAATTTCATAATATTTCCATCCATACAATTCATTCATCCAAAGCAACATTCTTCTACCATGTTTCATTTATATACAATAAACATTAAACCATAGTTTATAATGCCCAAACCTCTCAAGAATAAGTCTATTTAAGCTTTCTTTTCTCTTCTTGAAGCTCACCTTATCACCATTTCCTCTCATCCATCACTAATTCTACCATGGATTTCCTCATATAAAATCGTTAAAAATATTATTACATACCAAGCTTTATCATAAATTCCTTAAATATATCCTTCCTTCACATAATCTCATAAAAATCACTTAGTTTTAGTTCAACTTACCTACTTTGTTGTCACAAAAGTACCTATCATCCATCTTTTTTTATCTTCTAAAATCCATTTATTTTCAACTAATTTAGAGGGGCAAAGATGTTAGGCTAAAAGAGTAACCATTTTTGTGTCTTACTAAGTGATTATTTAGTAGAAATAAGGTGTGGAAATGGTGGAGAAAAGGGGACGATGAATTTCAGCCACGAAGAGGGTTAAGAGGGCTAGTCTTGACTAAAACTAAAGTGAATAATTTACTATTATTTAGGCTTTTATAAATGGAATGGATGGCTAGGATCAAAAGTCAATATTTACACATGGATGGTTAAGATTAATCCATGCGTAATTAAATAAAAAATAATTTACTCATTTTCATGTAAATAATTCCACCTTTCCACTTGGATGGCTATGATTTCTCTATATCTCCACTTGATCCAAGGGCTTAAAATGCTCTTTAAATAATTTTTTGTCATTTTCCTTACATATGTACAATTTAATGTGAATTTATTTCTTTAATCTTTTTTCTCATAGTTCCCATCTTTAAAAAATTCCAACACTATAATTTTTGGATTCCTTATAATTTTTTGCCCTAAGGTGTGCCACTTTTGGAATTTTCTAAGCACATTTCAGAATTTTTCAATTCAGCTCTAAGTGATTTAATATTTTCTGTAGACCATAAATTCAAATTTTATCTTCAACTTTTAAGTTTCGATATGACCTCAAATGCTTCTTAAATTTTACCATAATGCATTTATAATTAATACTAATTTTTGATCAGTTTCGCACCATTTGGCTACACTATTCACTAGGGACCACTCATGAACATCAAATTACAATTCTATCCTCACAAAAATTGGACCAAAAGTCAAAGTGTGATAGAAAATGAACAAGATGTTAAGGGTAATGGAAATGAAAATTTTATGTTGATAGAATATGCACCTTAAAGTAAAAGCGAGTGTATGTATGTGAATGTATAAATACATTGTTCATATATAGTTCAATTACAATTTTGTATGTGTGTTTGGAAGAAATAAACCTCATAATTTAAAAATAGATGGTTGAAAACATAAGAGTATGTATAATAAGACACATTATCCAGTTATAATGAGATACAAATAAAAGTAAGCATAAGTTTGAATAAACTATGCATTTAATTAAAAGTGTATATACATGTGTATGTATGCATATATATA
>CANXYI010294877.1:0-18767 GCA_948208565.1 Hura crepitans | reverse complement strand
TGAGGTTTATAGGTCCATAGAAGTGACCGAACATGTAGGACTAGTAGCTCATAGATTGGCTTTGCCTCCTAAGCTTTAGTAGATACATGATGTCTTTCATGTGTCTATGCTTCAAAAATACATATCAGATCACTCACATGTGTTATCAATGGAAAAGGTAGAGATTAGTCTAGATTTATTTTATGAAGATGAACTTATAAAGATCATAACTAGAGAAGTAAAGGAGCTACAGAACAAGATGGTGCCTCTAGTAAAAGTTCTTTAGAGATATCATAGATTGGAAGAAGCAACATGGGAAATAGAAGCTCAGATAAATGAGCAATAACCTCAATTGTTTCGAGGACGAAATTTCTTTTAAGAGGGGAAGAAATGTAATGCTTGAAAATCCTAGTGTTATAAATAGTACTTCCCGAAATGTGAATAGTATTTCTAGAGGTCAAGTCACACTAATCCTACTAAATGGAAGTATTAATCATAACATAATTTTGGGTGAAATTTGAAGTCAAAACAAAGTCATTTAAATGGTTAAAAATGACAATTAAGTTTTATAGTAGTGTCACGTGAATAGTGACCTAGTTTTAGCTAAACCATAAAATATTCAAATTTTGCGTAGAAAATTTTGGAATTGATACAACTTGATATTCAAAAATTAAAATTAGCCTGTTGTCACTAGAATTGAAATTTTTAGAGATCAAGAAGTATTTTTACAAAAATCGAGTTTAGTGGAAAGTTACATTTTTATTCAATTTTTTTAGCAAATTTTGAGCTTGGATTTTTAGAGGTTCATGAGGTTTAATTTATTAGATTTTAAGGGCTTATTAGATGTTAAAAATAAGGCAAATAAAAGGAAAAAAAAAAGAGGTATAAAAGGGTCAAACTTTGGTAAAAGGAGGAAAGTTCATTTTCCTCCATTGACCCAAGCAGTCAACACCTTAGAAAGGGAAAATGAGCCATTTTTGCTTCATTCGTTACATTTTTAAGCTTGTTTTTATGCATTGAAGCCCCAATTCTAAACCTCTATGGTCTCTACACCTTATTTCTAACTTGGGATTCCTTAAAAATCAAAGGTTTTGGATCATTTTTTGGGTTTGATGAATAGTAACTCGAGTTCGATCGGGTAATTTTTTCAAAGTTTAATATTTTTCACATGTTCCCTAGGTGCCCAAGAGCATATATATGTTGTCAATTTTTTGTTTTAATGCCCAATTGATTTTATATGAATTTTTACATATTAAGTTTATTATAGATAGTTGAGGAATTCAACAAAACACATAACAAGGATAAAGAAAAGGCTTAGACAATTCTCATGGGTGTTTTTGGACTCCAAAAGTAAGTGTAATAAAAACAAATTGTCTAAATTCATATAAGCCCTAATGTATGTGTATTATGTATATATGAATTTTTTTGTGTAATTAATCAATTATAAAGATTGATAACACATGATCATGTTTAATTATATTATGGATGTGCATTGAAGCATTAAATGTGATTAAAATATATGTGTAGCATGTATGGTATGTGATGGTCAAATGGCTTAAAGGCATGTATGTGTATGTTTGTCTCACATATGGATGCTATTAATTATGTATGTGCATAAATTGATGTATATGATTATGTGGACATGAGATAAGATGTGTAACATAAGAGAATAAGGGATTATAAGTGTTAGAGGCATAATGGCTGAATGGCCGATATGCATTTATATGTGTGTGTTTTCCATATAATACATGAAATAGATTATGTATGTGGTAAATTTAATGTACGTGATCATGTAAATGTGAAATGACATGCATAAAGTAATGAAATGCAAGATATGTGTATATGTGTAAAGGTAAGGCCGAATGGTCTTGTATGATGGCCATAATGTGTTTGAGGCATATTATGTGTAACGTGCGACATATTTAGATGTTACATGATAATGCGTGATAAGTGATATGTTATGAGAAGAAAGAGAATACATGATGTGTCTTATGAGAAAGATGTAAAGGCATAATGCTTTTTATGAGCTTTATGCTAGAATATGGTTTTGATATGGCATTTTCATGACATAATATGTATGATCATGTTAATAAGAAATAAAGATTTTTAAAGTCAAGAGTTCATACATTTTCCCAATTGCTCATTGGTTAGCCAACCTAATTTAATTAAAAGCTATATTAAATTACATTAATAAGGTGAAATTAAAAGTAAATTCGTTAGTAGCTCATGCAAGTAAACAGCCTAATCAGATATGTTGACCAATCAACTAGGAGTGATAGTAGCTGCTAAGGTACTTTGATAGCTTTATAGCCTTCAATTTATGATGTGTGAACCTCTGGGTTATTATGTGGCCTTCGGGTTATAATGCATGTTGACCTATAGGTCTTATGATGATTTGTGACCATCGAGTTTGATGTATTTTGATCTTCAAATCTATTTTAAATACCCTCAAGTCTCATGCTTGTGGGAACTATATTGTTTCCAAGGACTAAGTGGTCTATTAAGAATCCATTATCATTAGTGTATGTGTTTTCTTGAGTATTGGCATAATAATTGGATTCTAAGGAAAACTTAACAAAGTTTTCATGATATATGAATATTATACAATGTATGACCTTATGATGCATATTGTCTATAATTTATGCCATGTTATAGCACATATATATGTTATGTATTAAGTTGTATATCATGTAATAATCGAATGTTCATATTTTATATGTTATTGTATAATGTTTCATGGTATGTTTGCACAAGTTATTTCTATTACACCAAAACCTATTGCTTAGCACATTGTCTATCTTTCTGACGCATAGGTAAGGAGATAATTTGATCATTAAGTTTATAAAGAAAAAGGGATTCTTTTGGTATATTTTTGTACATATATCTAGATTATGTGATGTATAGATGTAAAGAACTCATATGATGTAATTTTAGGGAAAAGGTGGGCCTAAACTATATGGAAATGTGAATTAAGGTTTTAAAATGTTTGTAACTTTATTAAAGTATGTTTTAAACTATTTTGCTTCTACAATATCTTTTCCTATTGCATGGTTTGTGTTTCTGAGATGCTGATTGATTACAATGGTTAGAAAGATCACAAGAGTTGAGGAATGAGATTTATTTGATTATAGAAGTGTGTTTTATTATTGCAAGTTACTATTCATATTTGGGATTATGTCCCAATACAGCTGTTATGCTACTGGATTTTCGACATGAAAAATTCTCAAATATAGATCAAACCTAGATTTTAAAAAGCTTTTGGTATGTCATATCTTTAAGAAAGACATATTTTATTAACAAGGTTTAAATCATGTTTTAATGAGTAAAATATTTATATGAGTTTAGATAATGCATTTTTGTGCGCATTCCTTATTTGAGTCCAGCAATTGGATTAGGTAAGGGGTGTCATATTCCACTTTTCCTCCTTTTGGTTGACAACATTACTAAGATAGGGAGTCTCCATTTTTGCTTCTTTTTTCTTTGGTTTAATCCTAAATTGAGCCCATTAACCCTTAAATCCAACACTTCATAACCTCTAAACCTTATTTCTAGCATGAGATTTGAGAAAAACCAAAGGATTTTTATGATTTTGAGTTTCAGTGAATAGTAACATGATTTTGATCGGGCAAATCTTTCTGAGCTTTGGTATTTTTCTAAGGTTCCCTAAGTGCTCAAAAGAGTGTTTGTCAAGTCAGATTTTATTTTTGATGCACCTATGATTTTATACAAATTTTTCCATAACGACCCTACTATTATTTGTAAAGCAAAGCGATAAACAGAAGGATAAAGGTAAAAGAAGGCTTGATCCATCCTTATTATTGTATTTTGGACTTAAAGTAAGTGTAATCAAAGTTAATTGTTGCATATGTGGTAACATATGAGTGCTATAGGAATTAAGTTATACCTTACATAATTTATGGTATCAAGGCTTATAATTTGTTCTTTTATAAAAAGATTAAGATTATTTCTACACTATGAGATAATAAGGAAGTCAAGAGCCATGCATAGACACTGGATCTCTTGGGCTCCGAGGTTCACTTTGCCTAATGATGATAAAAAGGACAAAAATCCCAAAAATGGATTTTTTACGTCTAAACCAAAGATCTCAAAAACTTTTTCCTTAAAAAAAATTGAAAACGGCCATTTTCCAAGAGAAAACGGCCGTTTTAGAGAAAAACGGGCAGTTCCTGTGAGGGGAACAACCATTTTGGGCCTAAAATAAGATGTTCCCATGTGTGAGATGCCAATTCTGGGCCCAATTTGGCTGCCAAAATGGCCGCTTAGGCCTAGAACAGCTAAAATGGCCGTTTGGCTCTAAAAAATGGCCATTTTCAACCCAAAATAGTAATTTTTGAGCCTCGGGAGTCGTGTATAAATACCAAATAGGTCATTTTGAGCCAAAGTTGGTCATTTTGAAGAGAGAGAAAATTCACAAAAACGGCAAAAATACTCTTTCAACTCTATTTTTTGGATTTTTTTTGAAGATTCAAGCACTGTTTTCAATCCGATTCAAGATCTTTCTGAAGGCAAATATACTAGTGCGTTGACCGACCCATTTTTCTTCTATTTTTCATTTTTTCTTTTTCCCACTTTATCCATCTACTAGTTAAATGTGATAAATTATTTGTGCCATATTTTTTGCATTTGTGAGACTATTTATTTTTATTTTATTTCAATTTATCTTTTTATTTTTTTGCTTCGTATCCAAAAATATTATTTTTGTCATATGGGCTGATTTTATTTTTCTTTTTGCATTATCCATCTACTAGTTAGATGTGGCAATTTATTTGGCCAATATTTTATATTTTTGTGACTGACTATTTTTATCTAATTTCTGTCTACCTTTTTTTTTGCTTCGCATCTAAAAACATTATTTTTGACATTTGGGCTTATTTTACTTTTCTTTTTGCCTTATATATCTACCTGTTAGATGTGATAAATTATTTGTGCCATATTTTTTATATATTTGTGATTGTTTATTTTTTTTATTTTTGACTATTTTCCTATTTTTACTTCGCATACTAATATATTATTTCTGTTGTTGTGATGCGAGTTATTTGATTATTTGGGATCTGATTGCTTTTATTATTGCCTATTTCTTTAGATTGTATTTTGGGCATCCCAAAATGTAATTTTATTTTTATTTATTTATTTAGTTAGATTATATTTTAGGTAATTGCCTTGTATTTTACTTTATTTTTTATTTTTCGAATCATTTCCCTATATATTCCGTGAATGCTTCAATAATTAGGAAAATGAAATTTCACATGAATGGAAAAATAACCAAAATATTTTTATTTAATTAATTGGTGTGTTTATTAATAAATGGATTTTAATTTTTCTTAATAAAAGTCATAATAAAATTATTTTCTAAAAATTGACATGTGAGAACCAAAGTTCTCAAATTAAACCTATTACCCAATTTTATGTATGATATTTCCAATTTCAATCCCAAAATATTTTACGAATGCAGAATTAGGTAGAAAATTAATTTTACATTTTAAAAAGGGATAATAATCAAAATTATATTTTTACTCAATAAATTGGTGTTTTGCTTATAAAATAAATTTTGATTTTTTCATAATGAAATTTAGTTTTTTAACATTCGAGAACCGAAGTTCTCAAACCATTCTTCCAAATAAAAGTCACCACAATAAAACTCATTTTTCCAAATTAGCACACGAGAACCAAAGTTCTCAAACCAATCATCTGATTTTAATAAAAGTTCATTATAATAAAATTCATTTTTTAAGATTGGCATACAAGAACCAATGTTCTCAAAATAATCGATTGCCCGATTTCATGTATGTTATTTCATTTCCAATCACCTATTTATTTTTCTATAAATATATTATGTAACTTCTTCTATGTGAATGTGTGATTTACTTTAATTGCAAAACATCGCTTGAGAAAAGGAATAGTATCATAAATTCAAACTAAATTTTCATATTAATTTGAGGTATAAATAAGAGTAGGGTTCCAAACCGCTCTAGTTTTAGCCCTACAAGGTATTTTTCGACTCTTTTGGGTGGTGAACCTTGTGGTGCCCAACTCGTACCTTTTAAGCTAATAAAAAAGTAGCAGCCTTAGATTCCTTTAGCTTTTTTCTCATCTTTTGGGACTCTAGGATTAAGGCTTAAGACAAGTCTTAGGCTATTTCGGTTTACAGTCCAATAAAAATAATAGGGACACGAACACCAGTGACTATCATTTTTGAAAGGGATCTTCATTTTACTTCTAGATTTTAGAAGAAGTTGTAGGCAGCTTTAGGCACCAGGATGAGTTATGACATAGCTTTTCATCCTTAGTATGACAGACAGTCAAAGAGGGTGGTATAGACATTTGAAAATAGGTTGTGAGATTTTACTATTAAGATTATAGGTTAACTGGAATTTATATATATCCTTGGTAGAGGTTACATATGATGATGGTTACCAGTTTAGTTTAGGGATGAAACTATACAAGGCATCGTATGGTAGATGATATAGGACTCCTTTGTGTTGGAGTAAAGTTGGAGAGAGAAAATTTACAATGTAAATTTAATTAAAAAGGCCAAAGAAAAAGTGAAATTAATTAGAGAAAGGCTAATAACAGCTGTGATTAGATGGGAATTATATGATGATTTGAAATAGAGAGATATTGAATATACAGTTGGGCAAAAAGTGTTTCTAAAGGTTTCTCCAAGGAGAAAGGTGAGAAGGCCCGAGAAAAATGTGAACCGAGTCCTAGGTTCATAAAACGTTATGAGATGACAAATAGGGTTAGACCTCGAGCATACAGGTTGGCACTACCATCTGAGCCTTAGCTACGACCTAATGTTTTTATGTTTCTATGCTCATGAGGTATAAATTGGATTTATGACATGTGATTTTGATTATAGATATTAAGGTATAGCTAGATTTAAATTATGAAAAGGAATCGGTGTAGAGTATGGCTTATGAAATGAAGTAGTTGAGAAATGAGTCTATAACACTGTTATAGTGCTATAGAGGTACCAAAATATAGAAGAAGCTACTTAGGAGCTAGACAAGCAAATGAGAGCTCAATATCCACTTTATTTTCTCCAAGTAATTTCAAGGATGAAATTTTCATAAGAGGAGAAAAAACATATCCCGTGAACAATGCCACTAGGTCTAAGAAGTGGGCCCGAGGTGCGGAGTCACTTGCATATAAATCAAGGTAGTGACACTAGTCATGAAACTTTGAGGGGACTTAATCTAATGAAAATAGCAAAATTTAAAATTTTAGTAGAACCAACAATTCATTTCGGATTGTAAGCTACCTCTCGGTGCAATAAAAAATTTTACAAGTTGGGATTGACCTAGGATAAGCCTAAATGAACACAAAAATAGTGGACTTTAAAGCTTAAAAATTCCACTAAGTCCATTGGTGAAGAAATTTTTTGATTCTAATGTCATTTTCAAATTCTTCTAATTTTTAAGTTTGAATGCAAATTGAGGTAGTTTGAAAACTGCCCTATCGATGGATTTGGCTACAAAAATTTATAAGCAGGTAGAGGTGATTAAAATATGAATTTTAAAATAAACAATTTAATTTTTTGAGGTCCATGGGAATTTTGGTGAATTTCAAATTTTTTTCAAAAAATCAAGCCATTTTGAGATAGATTTGGTGGCTATGGACCCTACCCATGCACTAGCTAGTTGTCTTAGGGACTTGAAAAGTGGCAAACTTGGTTGACAAGTGGATTTTTCCACTGAATAAATGGCCAAAATTTTTCTTCTTTTTTGTGTAGAAATTGATGCCATAGCAGCTTTGGGAGGGACTTTCATCTTCTTCCTCCTTCCAAACCTATATACTCTAGGTCTCTAAATTCAAGTCAGGATGTTAGTGAAGTTCTAAAAAAAGACTCATTACAAAAGAAGCTTTCATGAAGAAATCAAAAATCACCAAAGGTCCTAGGGTCAGAAGCGGTCTAGCAATGGTAAAAAGTGAGCTTTCATGACTTTTTCCTAGTTTTTCTTGAGTTTTCAAGGCTAGAAATGGTTCCTTGGGGTGTCTAACATCTATGGGGGTGTGTATGGCTTTGGTTTGAGGTGAATTGGAGAAAGGAAAGGTTTAAAGAGCAAAGGAAAAGTCACCGTGGAAGGGTTGGATAGCTTGTGCAATTGGGTGCTTCAAGTGTTTCTTCTTAACAAGTAAGTGAATTCAGCCATTCATTTCATTCCTCTAAAATTTAGTAGTCTTCCTTTTATGTTAGGGATGGTTTGAAAGCATGAGATAGCCAGAATAGGTGTTTTTCCTTAAAAGATTTGGTGTGTGGCATGAACTAAAGTGAATGTTATATTAATTGATGAAAGGAAAACATTATAGATGATGATCTGGTTGTTAGCTGAGAGGTATGTAAATTGCTATTATGAGCTTATGATAGTCTAAAATGTCTATTGATAGCGTAGAATAGATATATAATGGCATAATTGTAAGGAAATGGAAAAAGGCATGTATAGTGCAAAAAAGGTATATGGCTGAGAGCTTGGCCTATGAATGTGAATGTGTGTGACTTATTTAGCATAGCCTTAAGTGGTGTTTAAGGCTAGAAATGCATACGACTTAGGCTTATGATACATATGTGTGTGTGCTCATAAAGTGATTGAGATCTATGTTAAGTGTGTGATGGTTTAATTAGCTTTGGTATGTAAAGGTTTTAGTGTCAGTATTCTTATATCATCTTGGGATATGTATATATGGGAAGAAAAGTAAAGATGTGTATGCCTTAGGACTTTAATAGGTTATGGCCAAGAGCTAAATCAAGAAAAAGGGCATGAGAATGTTGACATTGTATGTGTAATGCATATACATGAAAAGGCATAATAATATGAGCATGTGTTGGCCTAATTGGTTGGCATGATTTAGGACTAAAAGTTATAATTTTAGATATTTAATAACTACAAAAGAAATGAACTTGATCTTGAATTAGAAGATGAACTTGAAAAGTGTCTCATTTTTGCCTCTAAAGGCTATAATATGTATATACATAATGTGATGGAGTTATGTGCCTAAAATAATGTAGTTATGTAAGCTAAAATGGCCTAAATTATATTGGCATGAAGTTAGTCAATATACACCATAAAATGGCATGTAAGATAAATAAGGAATGGTATGAATAATAATCTTAAAATTGGACTAGCAAATAGGTATAAAAATGGCTTATAGTCCGCCTTTAAGGGCTATGGATTGTAAATGAAAACCATGCTTATTTATGTCCCTTTCAGGGCTATGTTTGGTAATGGATGAGAATGGCATTGAAGCCTATGATTTGGCCTTATGAATGGCCTAGGATTGGTTGGCTTAGGGCTTATGATATGGATGTAAATAATGATTGAAACTGCACTAAAAAATATGGTGAATCTGAACTAAAATGCTTAGTAAAAACTTGGTCGCCATGACTTGTAACTATCCAAAATAACCATTACTTGAGGCAATAATTTCCTTAGATAGAAATGGCTTAGAATTATAACGTATTTATGGAAATTAAAGCTAGCATAATATATGATCATTATTAGCAATTGTACCTTGATTATATTTTATGATAAATTCACTTGGTACGGCTTGTTTATGGCCATACCAGACCAGGCTAAATTTTAACTGAGTTGTAAAAATTATAAATGTCTATTTTTAAGATTATAATATTATAAAAAGTTAATCAATAAAGAAATGGACAATGATTGAGGTTAATGGACAACTAGTTAGACACATTGTGGATGGGTTGACCGATCAACCTAGGGATTTTTAGTAGCTGCTACATTGTCTACTTTTAGATAGGGTTAGTACAATAACATAATTCCCCACTGAGGCCACTGTACTAGTCTATTAGACAGATAACTTTCTACTCTTGCCACCTAATACTAGATTTGATATTGCCAGTGTAGCAGTGTAAGTCCCTACAGGCAACTGCACTAGTCTCTTGGATAGACTAGTTTATTGGGCAAACATAATTACTTCTTCACTAACTATTTTATGATGTTGGTGCAGCAGTGTAGGCCTTTGAGGGCCACTGCACTAGTCTACTAGATAGACCAGTTTGCTGGGTAAACAAACCCTTGTTATTTGAACCTCGGGTGTTAGATTCAATTGAGTCGGTGTAGTGGTACAGGTCAAGAATGGGGACCACTACACTAGCTTATTTTTCCCTCTAGATCCAGTGTCTATCAAGGATGTCTTTTAAGTTGGGCCAGTTAAATTAATTAAATAAGAGTAATAAATCCACATATGATAATGAAACATAACAAAAGGGAATTTTAGTAATTTTCCATTGATAATGAATAAAGGCTTAAAATGGTATTGTTGGAACATCAAATGACTAACAATGACCAAACACATAAATTATATTGCTTGTAATCCTTAATTGGATTATTACAGACAGAGACACCTTAAGGGTAAAATGGTCATTATGCATGCTAGTTCTTAATTTGAATTAGGATATTAGTATTGGATAAAAATAGAAGTATAATGCATGAATTAACTACTGGACATGTTTTCAATGTTTGAATTCACCACTGAGTATTTTTATACTCAGCATACCTATTTCGGTGCGTAGGTACCTAGAACAGAGATGTCACCTCGTAAAGCATGCAGTGGGGTTTAAAGGTCATAGTGAGAATGTTGATCATATATAATGAGTAGCTTTTGCACTCTATGTACTTTGGTGGGGAATATTGGTGTGATGTATATAAAGGACACAGGGTAGTATTTATATCTAATGGACAGTTTTGTAATCAATCTTGTGATGGTTTCTTTTATATACATATGATCGGTGCTGATCCTTATGAGCCTAAGGCTCTTTTTGTTTCCATTATGGCATGAGGCTTATGATTACCTTGTGATAGATGACGTTGATAGGATGATATCTAGGGGATTAGAAGGGTCTAAGAGGTGCAATGTATGATATAAAAATGTTTACAGGTAGAAATGAAATTTGGGAAAGTAACCTGGGCAACCATTGTGCTGTTGGATTTTTAAGACATACTGAATGGTGTTGAATTCCTTTTGTGATAGCCTAAACATGACAAGATAAACTTAAATTGACTATAGGAATTGACCAGACTAAATTTGGAGTCAAAGAAAATTGCCTAGTGCAGTATAAGTAAAAGTTAAATGAATGATTGTGGGAGAAGTGAAATAGGTGATCTGGTGGGAAGTGCACTATTCATTATGTTTCTTTGGGAATCTAGCAATGGTTGTCATAATTAATACTAGCCTCTTTTTAATAACCCAACCACTATTTTGATTATATTTTAATATATTACTTGTAAAGACTTATAGACTTCTTTTGCTTTTAGTATTGAATGTTCCTTATTGCTACTACAACAAACCCCCCATTCCCTTTTAATAATATCAGTTGACTTAGTTTTCGTAGAGGTTAAATTACTATTTATGTACAATGCTCAGTATGAAGCAAAATCACTCTTTTTTTTCCTAAATCTCCCCTTTATTAGTTAAATCTAGATTTTAAGATTGGACATTTATTTTATCCAAAGGATCAACTCATTAAAATATTTTTAACAATTTTTATTTTATGGGTCTCTGCATGTATTAATTATTTTTTTCCAAAAGTCAAAAGGGTTATAAGGCTCAAGATGCATGTTATATAATGATGCATGATGTGCATTGTCTTGAATGTACATAAATAATCATTTTTGAATGTAATGTAATGTGTTGGTGCATAAAGACTAATAAATAAATATTTGTGTGTGAACATATGTAATTTGGCCGAGTGGCCTAATAATTTTAATGTATGTGTGTATTTTTGATTGATGTATGCATAAGAAAAAGGAATTAATAAAAATTTGATAAAAGTAAAGAGCATGTGATGTAGCTCCATCAAACGTTCTCACATGTGTAATTATGAGTTTGGTTTATAAATGGTCGAGTGAGGTGTTACACATAAAAATAAATTTGAAGTCATGCTTACTTTGAATATGTATATGGTATATGTAAGGCTTTATGGAAAAAAAAAATGCATAGGGCATAATGTAATGGCTTTGATGAGAAGCATGCCTAAAATGTATATATTGATTATGAAGAGATGTAAATGGACATGATTATGTTGATGTCCTTTGTAATAGATAATCATGTTATGTAATATGTATATATGAGCTTATGAAGTATATGAAATATGCCTAAGTATGGATATAATGAATATACTGGGAGCATAAGAAATATTGTTTCCCTAGTTTATCATTTGTTTGCCTAACCAACCATTTAAAAATTAATTAAGCTACTTAAAGTGATTAAAATAAAAACAATTAAATATAGTGATTAGCCTATACTAGCTAACAACCTAGATTGGATAGGTTGATCGATTAACTAAGGGTTTAGCAGCTACTAGGACATTTCATGTCTCATAATAACCTTTGAGTCCATATTATGGGCCTTTATTATTCTAATGGCCTCTATTGTCCGATGGCCCCATTATCTAGTATACTTATATGTTTCCTTAAGTATGGGTAATAAAAAATGAGAATGATGTAATTCATGAATTATGATGATATTTGGTTTTAATTAGGCTTAAGAATGTTGTTTATGATAAATGCTTAAGTGTGAGTTTGAAATATACATAACTTCCTTGTTTATTTAAATTATATTATAAGCATCTATGGATATAGATGCATATAATTGAACTGCCATTCCATACATATACATGTAAACGTATGAGCACTTAAATTTCTTTAATTATGCTGCTAAGAGAATTTGCTTACTACATCATTTTATTTACGATGCATTAATTGAAGAATCATATTTGAGTTAAAGTCCCATATCTATTATAGAATAAGAGCAAGCTATTTTTTGGTATTTTGTTGATTTATACATATTGATTATGTGGTGTAAATAGTTTAATGGCATTTGTATGTAACATGAGAGGGATTAGGCCTAATCTAACATTTTTTTTAACTGCTTAAGCGAGCTTAAAACTGTATTTAGATGTTTATATGAAACACTTTATTTTGTTGTGTTGTTGAGCTGTTAAGCTATTGTTAGATGTTCAGAAGGACTAATTTGAGTTGAGATTGAGATGAATAATTTTTAGAAGTGCTATTTTCCTTTTCAGGCTTCTATTCATTTCGAGTTAATGTCCTAATAAAAATGTTATGCTATCAAATTTTCAACATGATGATTCTTAAAATGGCTGTAACATTTTTAATTAATTTTTATTTATCTAATAATTTAATTTTAAGACATTAATTTCAAGGTGAACATGTATTTAAAAGGATTTTAATATATTTAGATTTTAGAGTAATAGTAAAAGGTTAAGTTCAGTATCATGTTTGTATGTAAAATCCTTATTTAGGTCTAGCAACTGAATCGAGTAAGGGGTGTCACATTTAGTTGTATCAGAGATTTAGTTTTGGCATTCCATAGTGTTTAAGGGTTATGTATAAGTTCCATTAGTTTAAAAACTTGCTTCACATGATGATAAGATAATGAGGCTTATAATATATTTTTTTGCCTACAGATTATGATGAGTTTAAATACACCACATAGTATGGTAGAGGTTGAAAGCCTTGCTATGACAATGGTTTAGCCAAGTGTTTTTAAAGCTATGTCTATTTCTAAAAGTGATGATAGGCAAGCATCCTTAGCAGCATAAGTACCATCATATTTTCTAAGAGAGATGTTAAATCTATTGAGATAGATAATAGTAGTAGCACCTCTACCACTATCACTAGTTTAGTAACAATCTCTATTACCATAGGCTCTCTAGAAATCCTATCTCAAAAGGATTAAGAAGATAAGGGTCAAGGACTTTAAGGGTATTGGTGTGGTGAATACTAGTGCAATAGAGTAATGGTTGGATAGAACAATCAAAATCTTGTAGCAACTCATGTGTAGACTAGAAGAGAAGGTTATCTATGTGACTTCATTATTATAGGAGGAAGCCTTCAAGTGGTGAGAGGCAATGGAAAAACATAAGAATATGGTTGATTTGACATGGGAATACTTCTTAAAAGAGTTCCAGAAGAAGTATATATTTGAGAAAAACTTGGATGTTAAAAGATAGGAATTCATAGACCTTAAGCAAAGATAAAAGTCAATACCAGAATACGAGAAGGACTTCACTATGATAAGTAGATATGCCTAGGACAAGGTATAAAAAGAAGTCAATAGGTGTAAGAGATTCAAGAAAGGGCAGAATATAGAGATTAAGGCACACATAGCTCCTATGAAGATACAAGATTTCTCTACACTTACAGCAACTTGCCATATGGCAGAGGAGGTATAAACGGAGAGAAGAGAGTTTTATTAGATAAAGAGATCATATGTTCATAGATTATGTAGTGCAGCCTAGCACATAGACATAAATTTTAAGGGGAGTCAATCTAGGGCACCACAGTAAACCCAGAAGTAGGGTATATCTCAGAGATAGCCATAAGGAGCTTAAAGTAAAATAAGACAATAATATACTCAAGTTGTTAGTGCTTCAATGACCATAACTCAGAGAAATCAATGGCCCGAGTGTTAGACTTGCTAGGAGGCTTAGAGATATGGACTATAAGTTTGTTTTAGGTATGGTGCAATAAGCCATTTCATCAAAGATTACTTGAAGTAGCCTAAGAGTGGTTGATAGGGATCTACACCTA
Organism: Hura crepitans; assembly: GCA_948208565.1. NCBI lineage: Eukaryota > Viridiplantae > Streptophyta > Magnoliopsida > Malpighiales > Euphorbiaceae > Hura > Hura crepitans. The sequence continues at coordinate 4,191 of CANXYI010294877.1, read as the reverse complement.
GTTCTACTAGAGGTCATAAAAAAGATTAAGGAGAGAAGACAATGGGTACTTAGAGAGTCAGAGTAGAGAGTAAAGCAGAGCCTAGAGTGCCTACCAATTAATAAACTGTATGAGTTAGAGAAGAGATTGATTCACCTAATGTGATAGTGGATACCTTTCTTCTCTTTGTTTATCTTACTTTAGCATAGATTGATCTAAGGTCTACACACTTATATATATGTATTACATGGGGCATGAAACCATGGGTTAGTATCAAAAGTCCTTAACATAGAGATTATGGCTGGCAACCCTATAGTTTAGCATGTAGTTGTAAGCAAGGTGTATAAAGAATGTCCTTGACAGTATAAGGACATCAATTTATAGCTAATCTCATTGACCTACCTTTCAAAGAGTTTAACTTCATCTTGGTTATGGATTGTTTATCCCAGTACCAAGTGGTTATGGACTGTGCACAGAAGTGGAAAATTCTCAAGGCTTATGATGGGACAAAGATTACTATGGTAAGTGAGAGAACATATTTTCTCTCTAATAAGATATTAGATGTTACAACTAGATGAATGTTAAGAAAGGGTTGTCTAGCTTTCTTGGCATATGTGTATGACACCAACAAGGGACAACAAGATGTTATTGCTATACCAGTAGTGTCAGTGTAGATGGATGTTTTTCCTAAAGAGTTCCTCGATTTACCACTTAAACAGGAACATGAGTTCAGCATAGAGGTTTTACCTAGCATTGCTACGGTATCTATAGCAACATATAAAATGGCTCTTGCAGAGTTAAAAGAATGGAAGTTTTTATTGCAAGAGTTGCTTGACAAAGGTTTTAAATAGCCAAGTGTATCACCTACGGGAGTACTAGATTTGTTTACTAAGAAGAAGGATGATTCTCTTTAGTTATGTGTGGACTACCAATAGTTGAACAAGGTGACCATCAAGAACAAGTATCCCTTACCATGGATTGATGATTTGTTTGATTAGCATAAATGAGCTACGGTGTTTTCCAAGATTGATCTAAGGTGCAGTTATTATTAGTTAAGGGTTAAAGAGGTGAATATGGACAATGGCCATTATAGGTTTTTAGAAATGCCATTTGGGCTTACTGATGCTCCTACAGCTTTTTATAGATCTCATAAATTAAGTCTTTTAACCTTTATTTATTCAATTTGCACTATTTTGCATAGATGATATTTTGATATACTTGAAGAGTAAGGAAGAACATGAGCAGCACTTGAGAACAATTCTTTAGTTTATGAGAGATTAAAAGCTCTATGTCAAACTCAACAAGTGTGAATTTTGGCTAAGTGAGGTGTCTTTCCTAGGACACATAGCTTCTACTAAAGGTATTCGAGTGGATCCTAGTAAAATAAAAGCTATTAGGGAATGGAAACTGCCTAGGAATACAATAAAGATTAAGAATTTCCTTAGTTTAGTGGGTTACTATGGACAGTTTGTTAAGGAACTTTTATTGATTGCAGCACCTATGACTCACTTATTATGGAAAGATATGATGTTTGTATGGGATAACATATTTCAAGTGAGTTTTAACAAGCTGAAAGTCATGTTGATAAAAGCTTCTATCCTTATGTATCAAGTGGAAGGGAAGGATTATACCATCTATAGTGACGTATCTCATAATAAGTTAAGGTGTGTTCTGATGCAAGATGGCAAGGTTGTTACTTATGCTTTAAAAAAGTTAAAGCCGTATGAAATAAACTACCCTACTAATGATCTAGAGCTTATAGCAATTATCTTTTTTATGAAGATTTGGAGACATTTTCTCTATGGAGAAAAGTGTTATGTTTACATGGACCATAAGAGTTTGAAGGATCTTTTTTCCAGATAGGAGCTAAAGTTAGGATAGAGGCGATGGATGGAATTGATGAAGGATTATAACTGCTTGATTTATTATCATATAGAGAATACTAATGTTGGGGTGGATACTATAATGCCTATAACTCAAGGCTCCGTGAATAGTACCACTGAGGCTGAAAAGTGTTCCTGAAGTGTTAGTTCACCTTCACAAGGCTTGAGGCAAAGGTACTAGTCATGAAACTTTGAAGGGCCATAAAATGATGAAATTGACTTCCTTTAATGATTTAATAGAGCCATTAAATTATTTTATGTTGTAATATAGTGGGTCGTGGGCTCAGATGGAGTCGGGCCGAGGATGACCCGTGAGGTGCCCAGATAGACGTAAAAATGTCACACCCTAAAGGTTTAAAATTTCCTTAAGTCCATTGGTGAATGAATATTTAGATTATGAGTTCATTTGCAAAATTTACTCAAATTTAGGGTTTTACACATAAATTGAGGCAGTTGGTTAACTATCCTATTGGTAGAATCTAGCAATGAAATTTTACATGACCCTAAAAGTGACTAATTTGGGATTTTTAAAACAAACATGATGATTTTTAGAGGTTCAATTGATTTTTAAAACTTCCCTAAATTTCAACCAAATTTGAGCTTTTTTGGGTTGTTTGAGTTGCATGTAGGCCCCACTCGTGCCACTTCAGCCACTAGAAAAGGGCCAAGGTGACATATAGATGGCCATTTGGCTAAACCCACTCATTTTCCACCTTTCCTCTTCCATTTTCATTTTGCAGCAGTCAATGCCATCTTTAGCCAAATTCTCCATTTCTATCACCTTCTTTAAGCTTTTTCTTAAGTCTATTACCATCAAAAATCTTCTTAACATGTGAGGAATTGATTTGCAAAGGTTTTAAAGGCCATAGAAGTTGCTAGGATTGAAGAAAATTCATGTAAGCTTAAGGTGTCAGCAAAAGTGGACCAAAAGAGTAACTTCTTGTGTGTAAGTGTTCTAGCTATTTTTATTTTATTTCCTAGTGGATTTGATGATTCTAAGAATAGCCATATGATAGGAATTTGATTTGGGTGAGTGTGTGATTTTTGGTGGATTTTTTAAGGTGGAATGGCATGTATAGAAGATAAGGCTTAAAGGGAGGATTTTGTCATTTCCTTCAAGCTAAAAGAGTGGATTTCAACTCTTTTGGTATTAATGTAAGTACATCTAATCCATTCTAAGCACATGAAGTTGAATTGTCATGATAATTTCTTAGGAACCTTATATGGAAGTGATAGATTTAATGCTTTTATATGTGTGGCTTGATAGGCTAAGTGTATAACTAAGTCAATGGTGTGTGAAATGGATTTTTGGGATGATGTTTGGATGAAAAGGAAGCATGAAAGAGTGAGTTCATCACTTGGCTAAGAGTTTATGTGTAGGCATATATGTGTATTTATTGCTTGAAAATGGTGTTTTGGTATACTATTTGAAGTTTTTGGCATGAGTGATGATTGAATTCTAAGAATACCTAGTGAACTTAGAGAGTTTTGGTGGATGACTTATTTTGGTTGAGAGGTGTACTTGGTGGATGAATAAGTTTTTAGCTTTTTTACATAGCTCATGGCATGGTTTTTGGCTTATTATGGATGGCAAGTAAGGTGTATGTGAAGAACTTAGTGAAACTAGGATTGTATATGTGTGTTGGTAGTTTGGCTAAGGCATGTTAAATGCTACATTACACTAATTTGCATGGCAAAGGCATGAATTATTTGTTTAGTCATGTTTGTGTAAGGTATAAATGGGTATGAATGTGTTTCATTGGGATAAAAGCATGATTAAGGCAAAATGGACATGTGGTCGAGACCCTTGTAAGGTAATGTGGCATGAGAATAAGGTATGGTTAATGGCATTTATATGTGTATATTGGCATGGCATTGTTTAGATTGATATACATGATTAGTGTAACATGGAATGTATAACAAGTGGGATATGTTTAAAGCATGAGAAAAGGATTGAAAAATGAATTTAAAGTGACTTAGAATGGCATGTAAAATGGCTTTAAAAGTGATGAATTTTAGCCATGGAAATGGACTTAAAAATGACTTACATTGTAATATTTTTGTGGGCTGGCATGTAAGCCATTTTTATGGCAAATGGATGCTTTTCTTTAAGGTTGGCTTTAGGCCTATGGACTTGTAAAACTATAGGTGCAATCGACAATAAAAAAGCACTTGAAATAAGCTTATAATGGCCATTGCAAGAACATAAAATGACCTATAATTTTCTTGTAAATTAAGATTTTGGTACTATAATTAAAAAGGCAACTTAACATGAGAATTTTTGAGCCAAAATCATATGCTAGACTGGAATTAATATGCATGTAATTAT
>CANXYI010294820.1:0-11953 GCA_948208565.1 Hura crepitans | reverse complement strand
CTAGCCTAAGGGATTGCTAACCAAAATCTTTAGGTACATAAGTTTTGACTCTAACCCCTGATCTTGTGCTCATGATATGTAAACATATGAATGTGTAGACCTCTTATCGATTAAAGCTAAAACAAGTGAGTTAAAGAGATAAAATATACCATCTATGACATCTGGCTTATCGGCCTCCTCTCATGCCCTGATAGCATACTGTCAAGCAAGAGCTCTATGCTTAGCTCTAGACTCTGATCTATCCCTCTAAGCTCTCTTTGACTTATCTCCTCAGTCTCTTTTCTATCCTTTGATGGAAACTTATATAGATCTATGTTCGCCTTCAACTCTATTAGGGCAATCCTTATGATAATGATTTAGTAAGCCACACTTAAAATATATCCCTAACTTTTTCCACCAACATTCCCCTTTGTGTTTCTTATGACATGTTAGACATTGAGGAGTTTGACTATCTCTAGTTGTGGAATTAGGTGTGCTAGTTGCCTATGACTACTGACTAATCTTACCCTTATTCTGATTCTCTTAGGTGGTCTTTTAAGATTGACCCTACTTTTGTGATTGTTGTAATGCCCCATACTGATTACCTCAGAACCTCTTGTCGTTCTGCTAGGTAAAACTGGATGCTTCAAGACTAGAAGATCTTTTTTTTATAATATTTCCACTTCTCCTTTTATATTTTCTCTATCAAATGACATGCTAACACTAACTAATTAAAGCTTCTAATCTTCATCAGAACCACTTAAGACTTGATCTCTATATGTAACCCTTTCTCGAACTGCTTATACTTATTAGCTTTTGTAGTTATAGTGTCTTTAGCATAATGGCTAAGCATGGAGAAGTCCTTCTCATACTCACTCATAGACTTCTACTTCTATTTGGGTTCCATAAACTATTATCTTCTATCATCTAGATAGTACTTAAGTATGTACTTCTTATAAAATTCCTCTAGGAAAAAGTCCTAGGTCAACTCTTTTTTTGACCTATATTTTGTCAATTATCCCACCATTTCAAATCTTCTTCTTTAAAGTAAGGAGGTGGCAAAAATCACTTTCTCATCCGGTGTATAATATATCTACTTTATATTTTTCTCTATGTAGTTTAGCTAATACTCGACTATCTCAGGACCCACTTCACCCTTTCCCTTGAAATCTTTAGCTTCCATTCTCTTGACTCTCTCTAGGTAAGTCTTTTAGAGAGCCAAGGGAAGTTTATGCTGCTATGGCGCTAGTAGTGAAGTAGTCACTATAACCTATCCCAATAGCCATAACATCTCTTATACAAAGGCCTATGGACCTTAGGCTGTTGATGATACTTGTCTAGCTGCACTCTTAAACATAGATGCCACTCTATCAGACTCTTATCCCATAGGCAATGAAGCCTATTATATAGAAAATGATACATTTTTATCGGGGATGAGAGTGGTTTAGTGTTTAGGAGTCACCACCTGACCACTACACTAGGGCCTTTAATCTTCTATACTAGAAAGGTTTAAAATTTAGATCTTATTTATTCTCGAATAATATGCCTTCTTTGTATATTATAACTTTATCAATCCCATATCAAGCAAGCATACATTATATTTAAAATAATTATGTCACCTTTTTATTGTAAAAAGTAAAGTGAGGTATTTGAAGCATAGAACAAATGTATTGTATGTCCAGAAATTGGGTTATTGATTAGTTGTGGTGTGACCTGACAACTGCCTGTAATTCCAAAGGAATTAGTGGTAATTGACTAACTCCCATCCCTGGAGATTGGCCTTTATTAAAATACATTTTTAATATGACTTTTGATTAAAGAAAACTCAAAACCATTTTTGTTAAGAAAACACCAATTAATTAGATAGAAAAACCTTTTTAGCATGAGATTTAGGCTTTGTCATGTAAAATGAGTTAATAACTCCCTATTACAACCTAAAATGAACAAGAGAATTAAAAGAGTACAAAACCAGAGGAAATAGTCCATAACATAAAATTGGTCCCGCCTATACGTCGTTAGGTCCATGTAGACTCCATAAAGCTTCATAATATGTCTATGTGGACTGATACCAGTGTAATAAACTAGGTCCATCCAAACTTCCTACATTGATTATATTGGTCACTTGCAACCATCTCAAAGAAATAGGTTAGAAATGATACATAATAGCCCACAAGAACCTCAAAAGACAACATCATTAAGTAATATAACATGAATATTAATAAGCCATAAGTCATGTCATGAAGTGTTTATAAAGTGACATAAGCATTATTATTCATGGATGATACATGTTTAATGTATAGGTAGATTTAAGGTCATAGACAAAAGCCTATGTGAACTACTTCCCTTATGAGAGAGAGTCCGTAAGGACTACAAATAGAGGCAAACATGTAGGAAAACATAACATCTATGTAGATCACATTTCTTATGAGAGGAGATCCATATGGATTACTTGTTAAGATAGACATATGTAATGCCTAAGCATCCGAACAAATATATTCCTCATAAAAGGGAGTCCATATGGACTTAAAGATAGAATAAATAAAGATAAAATAAGATCATTTGTATAAACTACGTTCCTCTTGAGAGGGAGTTCGTACGGACACATAATGATTTTAGAACATTAATAATATGCATATTAGAGAATGGAATAAATATATGACATGCTAACTTCATAGAATTATGTTAATAGGATAAACAAAATATGTTAAAATATGATACATAAGACAAATAGGACACTGAACATAAGTTCGTGCAGACGACACATTATATACATATCAATAAAGTTAGTCCATGCAGATGCCATTATGCTCTTAGATAGGTTTGTAAGATTAGGATGAAAATTATAAAATAGTTATAACATGAAAACAATTAAGTATACAAGAAGGAATAACTTAAAATGATGACCTACTCCAATGATCAAAGTGGGGATTACATAAAATCACCTCACTTTTGATCAATCTTTAGAGATCTTAGGTATATAAAAATAGTATGAATGCACAATAGAAGGCCTCAGATCTTACCTTATAATTAAGGTCTTGAAAAATGGCAAAAGGTTGGAGTTTAGAAGAAAATAATTTTGAGTAAATGGTAAAAAAAACTAGCAGTGTGAATCCTCTTTAGAGTTTTCACCTGAACTCTCAAAAAGTGTTTTCTTAGAATGCTTTAAAATACTATTCTTTAGATTGCTTCCTCTAATTCCCCCTTCCTTCACACCCTAAAAGGGGTATTTATAGCTTTTAGGGTGTAGATATCCCATCCAGAGGTTGAAAAGTTCTTCTAAGACTATGATTCATCATCTAGATAGAGATCCCATACTTCTAAAAGATTTCATCAGCAAATCCATATGGACCCTGGCCACTAAGTTCATATGAACCTTGGTGGTATGCCTTCTCGCTAGTCTATAGGCTTTGGGCTAAGTTTGAGTTAGACGATGCAGACGTGGCTTGGATTTGTTTAGGCAGACCATGGACCTTAGGCTTGATAAAGCTGATTAGGCTAGTATAGACCTAGGTGGAGTATATCCGTATAAACTATATTTGTGAGCTAAGATAGGACCGTGCAGATTAGCTTGCTAAAAGGCTTATGCCATTACTTAAAAGCCTATCTCCAATTATCATAATAGGCCAAAAAGTGAGGCATCTATAGTTACCCCCACTTTGGTGTGTGCTATAAAATGCCAAAGCAATAGTGCATATCATAAGACTTATGTTAAAGATACTTACTTGAAAGTCTACTTACGTGGCATGAAGCTATATCAAATATAGATGCTTACCTCTGAATCATTTCAAAAGCTTCCTATACCTAAGTTGTATCTTCCCCTCGAGAAAAAAGAATTGATATTGTAAAGATAAACTACACTAAATAAATATGCCTGTTCATCCTCGAGTGAAGTGAAAATCCAACTACATCTAAACATATTTTTGCTTTGAAGTCTTGTTATTTTTCCTCTTGACATTCTATCTTATTATCTCATGTCTTCATGATACAGTTCATACACTCATAATTAAATAATTTTGATTGCACCTAAAGTTGTTTGATATATGAGGTTTGATAAGATGAAAGATGTTTTTATCATGCCTAAGAAATTTTAATCACACCTAAGGTTATTTAACCAATAAGTTTTAATTGAGTGTGAAAGAAATTTTTATTGCACCTAAGGTTGTTTGGTTGAGGAGGTTTGACCGAGATGGAAAGGAATTTTGATCACACCTAAAGTTGTTTGATTAATGAGGTTTGACCGAATGGAAAGAAATTTTGATCGCACCAAAAGTTGTTTGACTGATGGGGATTGATCGAATGGAAAAAATTGTGATTACTCCTAAGGTTCTTTGACTGACGAGGTTTTATCGAGATGGAAAGGGTTTTGATTACACCTAAGGTTTTTTTACCGACAAGGTTTGATCGAGTGAAAAGTGGTTTTGATTGCACCTAAGGTTGTTTAACCGATAAGGTTTAATCGAGTAGAAGAAGTTTTAGATTAGCTTGTTAGGTTGAACCTAACTGTTTAGATTTACTTATTAGGCAGAACCCTAAAGAGTTTGGATTGGCTTGTTAGGCTAAACTCGAGAGAGTTTGGATTAGCTTACTAGGCTGAACCTATGAAATTTGGATTAGATACAAAGTCAAATATGAGGGGATTAGATTAGACATAGAGTCAAACCTGAGAGAATTAGATTAGACATAGAGTTAAATCTGAGGGGATTAGATTAGACATAGAGTCAAATTTGAGAGATTTAGATTGGATGCTATGTCAAATATAAGGGGATTAGATTGGACACAGAGTTGAATCTGAAGAGATTTGAGGAGATTTAGATTGGGCATGGTGCTAGATCCTGCAAATTGGATTAAAGATGGGAATTGAGTCCTATAAATTAGATTGGATCGAATTAAGCATGCAAATTGAATCTAATTAAATTTGATTGGACATGAAGTTAAATATGAGGAGATGGATTAAGTAGTGAGCAAAATGGAATCAAATTTAAGGAGATTGGATTAAACATGGAGTTGAATTCTATAAAAGAAAATGAGGTAAGAGTTAGTATCAGTTTAACATGGCAAGTTTTGTGATACATAATCGACTTTTATCAATTGTGGATAAGACTCTAATTCAAAAAAGATTAAGTTGTTATTTACCTTAAAAATAATTCGAATGTTAGTATATATGTGCGATCGACCTGTGAATGCCTAATTATATGTATCTTTAGGTTATTAACTATGCATGAATGTAATAGTTTACACATGTGTGAATGCAAGGTGTCAAATGTGTGCACGTGTGGTATTCATGATGAGTAATTCATAGAAACCACATGTATATGGTTGAGATCATTCATGTGGCTATTTGAATAATGTAAAGGATCTTGTACAAGAATAGGGGATGCCTACCTGTTTATGCATCATGAAGTGCTCAAGAGTGTTGTGTGCAATGCATATGTGTGTGTATAAAATTAATGTACGTCTAAAAGGGCATTTGTTGTGAATATGATGATAAAGTCCATGTGGACTGTGAGAAAACAAGACCACGAGGAGAATCTATAAGAACCAAGAAAGCTAGACTATAAGTTTGTGTAGACAAAGTGTGTGGTCATGCATTTAATCTATGCGGAGTAAGAAATATAAGGGAAATGGGCCGAGTTATAAGTCTATGTAGATGGAGGTAAGATAAGTTCGTACAGACATTTCATAATAGATAGATAACTGTTAGTTTTCTTTCTCTCTTCTTTATTTCCTTATTTCATTTTTTTCTCTGCTTTCTTGCCAAAAAATACCTCCAATGGCTTCTTCTCACTCCTTCAGCTCTTCTTTTTCTTCCCCCAGGGATATAGTAGTAGTTAAAGGGATTTCGATAGTGTTTCTTCCTCCTTCGGCTACCACTTCTTCTCCTATATCTCCTTCTTAGTAGAGGACATTTGTATACCTATTTTAGAGGGTTTTGTGCCCTCTATGTCAATCAATCATCTATAAAAGGCTACTCCAGTGAACAAAGTTCATTTTAGTGACTCGACTCTGATTCTAGCCAATTTGGCTCACTATGCATGCTCAGAAGTATTCCCCCAATTAAGTTTTCTTCCATTTATGTGTGTCATTATGGGTTTAACTTCATCTTCTTCTTACTATTTGTCACTAGTTCGATAAGTCCATGTAGACTTGGTTTGCTTTGGGCTCGAACTCATTAGAGTCTATCTAAATTCCATACAGACTTTTGTGTGTTGTTTATACGACCCTGTTCATAGTTTTATACCTTGTGCATGCTTAGTCTCTCTGTGGGTTATTGCAAAATCTTCTTTTTTGTAGTCTTTGTGGACTTACTGAGGCTTACTTGCTTGTTGTCCATGTGAACACCTTTGTTAGAGACTTTAGTCTGTGTGAATATTTGTCTTATTTAACTTTGTTTATCTTTTGTAGACATGCCTTAAGTGCGAGGGCACCCTGTCTGGACAGCAATAATGGTATTTCATGGTGCTTATTCTTATCAAAAATTAGAAGAGAGTGATAAGATTCTAGACATTTGTGGACAACTTGGTTGATGGAGACTTTCAGGCACTTAGGCTCTTTTGGATAGGTGGATGGATACCACGTACACCTTTCACCTATCAATTAGGGAATTAGAAATAACTCTTTTTGATTGGGCCTTTATTACTGGAGTACCTTGCACTGGGAACACTATTGCTTTTAATGTTTGTTATTGCTACCCTTAACTTTGACTATACGAGGTGAAGGAGCTATTGGGGTTTGTACCTCAAAATAGTTTTAGAAGTATCCACTGTACTAATTTGCATCAGAGGTGGATGGATATAGCTCTATTCAATCAGTTTGAGGTTGATCAGTATGTGTGCTGCTTCATCCTATACTTGTTAAGTACCACATTATTTGCTAATGCAAATGTTAATGTGAACTAGATCTTTCTTCCTATCCTGGAGCAAGTTGGTATTGGCTCCTGGAATTGGTGTTGTTCCTCACTTGATTGGATTTTTAGAAGCTTAGTTATGGTTGTTCATACCAAGAAAAGTCATCGGTTCATGCAGGGCTTCATATCAGGTGTTGTGGTGAGTAATCCGTTTCAATCCCTTTTTTGCTTCCTATGGTCTTTTCCAAATTTGACTTTGTACCTTTACTTTTTATAGGTTTGGGCATACGAGCTTCATTTATTATCTCGACCATGCGAGTTGGACATTCTTTGCCATTACCTAGTGATGGATAGATAGGATTGACCATCTTCGAGGCCTTAGAACATGTCTTCTCTGGTACAACATCGATAATAACTTAGTTTCTGAGCTTGGTCAGATGTGAATATTCCTACACATAAAAACCCATTATTAGCAATTTGGTTGATTAAAATTACTACTTACTTTTGTAGATTGATTTGGCATGGTGGATCTTCCCCCTTGAGGAGTTGCTAGACATTCTACATTCTATTCGGGAGCTATCCTCTCATAGGATATTGCTGACAACCCCTGAGGCTTATTCATGGTTTTTGGGAGGAAAGGTACTAGGCTGGCACATGGGACCTAATGCATGTCACATTCCCTAAAGTCCTCCTGACTTGATGCTACTTGGAGACACATTGATAATTTAGAGTTTGTATGAGGCATGATTGTAGGTATACCTAAAAACACATTGGTAGAGAGTAACAGGGAGGGTTACCTCCCCTAGGCATCTATCCACTTACTGCCTCGAATGCCTTACACTTTGAGACCCCTTCCTCAAGTGAATTGCTTGATCTCCTGCTCATTATTTTTGAAGTCAACTTCTAACTGTGTGTCATATTATAGCCAGCTACCATAAATTCTAAAGCTGGACCTTCTTCAGCTCAAAAGAAGGTGAAGATAGTTCCTAGTTCTCAGGGTCCTTGGTTTTTTCTTCCTCTTACATATACTATTGGGAGCGGAGTCTCCAGTCCATCCATTGGTTAGTAATCATTGCCTTATAAGGTTATGGGCACCTTAATTGAAATATCTGAGCTGAGTTATATGTAGTATGGTTTAGATAGAGAGTTATCCTTTGCTCATCTTCACATTAAAGATAATTGGCTAGTTCATTTTGAGCCAAAAAAATACCACACTAGTGTGGTTTCTTTTAACTTTTACTGATCACTGTGTTGGCTTCATTACGTATGACACTTGTTATTTTGATTTTGATAAGTTAGGAGGGCTCTTGTAGAGAGAACTACTACTGTAGTGAAGGCTTTCAGGAGGGCAATGGTTGATGAGACTTGTGTCCTCACAGTGAGTCATTTCTTTTAGTCATTGATGATGCATGGTGTGCTTAAGATGTGCTTATATTTTATTCTTTTTGCAAAATGAGCTAGTTAGAAAGGTGTATTTACTCTATGCTATTAGGAGAAAGCTGAAGGAATTGAAAATTACTGAGAAGTTGGTAATTTCTTCTAATAATGAGGAAATCGAGAGTGATAAGGAGTAAAGGCTTGCAACTTATGTATATATATGTACATATACTATCTGTAAAGTTTATATACATTTGAAATGTTTAATTTATTTATTAAATAGTACATAAACATGTGTACTTAACATGGATGTTAGGATGTACATGGGTGTATGTTAATGCCTAGATTAATGAATGAACACTGCTTTAAATGATGAACAAGTGTCATCTTTTGATTGTCTAGTGCGTCCATGGTTGTGTAAACATGGACAAGTGAACTAATGCATTTCATATGAGTTGTCATGTGTGTGAGACATACATTTGCAAAGGCTATGCATGGATAGGGGACTGTGTTGTGAACATAACTTTTTATTCTAAATGAGTGAATATGCATAGACCAATAGGTATTCTTCCTATGATACATGAATGAATGTAACTCTATTCTATATGATGTGTATACATGTTGCTTCTTTTTTGTGTTCTTGTATGATCGGTGACTAGATAAGATGTTTATGCCAGATGATGCATGAATGTGTACACATGTTATGTGTCTAAAGCATGTGCCTATATACTAGATATGTTGACACTTAGTTAATGTGATTGTATGAATGGACCAATACATATGCAAATGTATAAGTGTGCCTAGTGATTGGTGGCCCAATTTTCTCTTAAATGAATGAACTCTATCTTATTTTCGGCAAATGAGCATAAAAGGTACAAAGGTAGTGAATGAGAAGACACTAGTGAATGAATGTGGTGATTTCATGATGAATGGATAGATGTTTATCAGCTAGCTACATGCTTATTGAATGATATGTGTTGGTTCTTAATTTCCTTCAAAAAAATATATGGTGAGGTATGTATTCAATGGTTATGGTGATGCATGTTTCAAAATAAATGAGGAGTCTAAATGAATGGTCAATGCCTATTAATGTATGTGTAGGTAGTTGCATGATGAATGGATCTTCTCATAGATGAGTGACTAAATGATATAAGATGAATAGTTATATGTTAAGTGATGAATGTATCTTTTCTTATGTTGAATGAATGAATCCTATGATATAAGATGAATGATAAAGATAGATATATGTAGAGGTGGAATAGGTATAAGTGTGAGTAAATGAATGGAAGTGATGCCTACATTATGTGAGGTGAAGTCTATATGATATGTCTAGGTAAAATATGAATACATGGGTTAATGTGATGCAAGGTGGATGGTTAACATAGGTATGGATGAATGATGCATAAGTGTGCCTAAATAGGATACATGAAAAGGTGAAGTTACAAGATAGTGTGGTATATGAGATGGCTTGTGATGCAAGATGTATGCTTGAGCATGTCTTATGTCAAGTGATGTATGTGTCGAATGTGCTTATCTAATATGCTGAATGGAGACACACAAATGATGAATGTACTAAGACTCTCTTAATGAACATGTGCACAAATGCATTTTCAAGCATAAAACAATGTAATTAAGATCACTTTTTCCTTAGACTCCTCATAGAGAAGATTTGGGTTTGGATATTTTTGGGGTAGGTGTCTAATGAATAGTTCTAGTCTAGAGTAGTGTAAGATGTTATGGTTATCAAGATGGACATTTTGCCATTGATTAATGATACCCCCACTTCCCTAGAAACTTTCTTTTTTCTTTCCTTATTTTTTTAGCCTTTTCTTCACCCTTATTTTTGCCTAATGTACCCCTCGAAGGATATTTTCACACTAGCGAGCTTTTTTTTCTTTTTTCTATAAAGCCATATACAAAGATTTTTGTGATCTGATGGTTTAATTGGAAAGTGGTGTACTTTTACTAGCCTAGCTTATTCTTGCTGAAGATTAACCCCTTTACCACTATCATGAATATTGGTTATTCAAAGGATGGAACCATAGGTTGATTCTATTTGATGAGGTTTAGTGGTATGATAAACAACAAGGCAAAGAGTTTTTGGTTATTTTGCATGGTATGACTTGTCAATTGGTAGCACATATGCACAAAGATAATTACTGCAAAAACATTTAATGCAATTAAACTTGGTTTGCTTAATTTCGATATCTAAACAACTTGGTCCTCATTATACTAAACTCCTGTTATCAACCCCCACTAGGATTTTCATAGTTGAACATTTTCTCTTAATTCCTTTAACTTTTGCCTAGGCCATTTCAAAAGGTTTTCAACCTAGCAAGGATCATTTTTTTCATTTTATATATTTTTTTAGGTGTCTACCCTATTTATTAATGGGATTACTAAACTTTTGGCAACCTTGGTACGGTTTGGTGTAAGTCTTTGCTTAAGGCTTTTCACTTCTATGGGTAGTGCTAGCTTTTCTTTATTATAAAAAAAAGGATTCTTGAGCTTGTAATAAGGGGTTATTTGGGGATTTAAACCCTTTTTGTGCAGTAAGATCTTTATACAGGAGAAAGCCACCTATTTAGGGCTCCCCTTTTGATTATTGGTACTTAGGGTATGAAATGATTATTTTGAGACCCTCTTTTTGTGAACATTAAGAATGGCATTAGGCTCAACATTAGTGTGAAAAATGGTTTTTTTTTGGCTAAGATCTAATAAGTTAATTGGGTAAAGATTTTAACGCCATGAGCATAACTTGTTCGTTATAAGTTTCCTTAGGATAAACTCTTTTTATTTTTATTTATTATTTTATATCTTTTTTTCCCATATCAAGAGTTATAGAAAATGTAACCCAAGGTGCTTACTCATGCTAAAATTAAACAAAGTAGTTATAATTGAATTAATATCACATATGTGATAATTATTAATATGCGTGCTATCATATGGAAAAATATCATACAAAGGAAATGAAAGAAGGAACATTTCATTAAAGAGATAAAAATAATGAAGTTTCTGTATTCTAGGACATAAAGCATTTTCAAAAACATAAAAGAAAGGATCGAGTATAGGCTTAAGACTTCCTCATGATTAGGAAATTGGAGGTTGTGGTTCACTCTTCCTTGGTAAGTCCTTGAATAGCAACATGAAGAGTCTAGCATTCATTTGTGTGATGCCCTATATGTTGGTGATATTCATAGAAGAGATCAAAATAATGTCCTGACTTATTTTGACTTTTGGTTGGTTGAAATAGGAGTGGTTGCAACTTTCCTTCTAGTACCAATTTCTTAAAAGGCCATAATAGGGGTTTGATGAAATTGAAGTGACCTTTTTTGTTCATTACTAGGGTGTTGATATGGCTAGGTCCTGTATTAGTAAGGTGGAGCCTCTTCCTACTCAGATACTCTTTCTTCATTTCATGGCTTTTAAGATAATAAGCATCAAGCATTGTATCAGCTATAACATGATTGACAACTTATAGTATTTCTTGCTTAAAAACTAAGAGAGCCTCAAAGAATTCTCTATATGTAAGGGGAGTATCTTGATCTTCTATTTTAGACTTATGAGTATTCCTAGGTAATATAGCTGAGGTAATTGCTAGCATTCTTTGTCTGAGCTAATTCGATGCAGTGATTAATTCCTTTTAGGAAACAGGGGCATCTTGATTATTAGCCATAGTTAAAGGTAGAAGCAAAATGATCCTTTGGATAGAGGAGCAATGGTATGTCAATTGGTGAGTCTGAGAAAAGAACG
>CANXYI010294711.1:0-10949 GCA_948208565.1 Hura crepitans | reverse complement strand
TTATCATACATAGCATTGTAAACATAGCATCAACACTTTCATGCCATACATTAGTTTCACATACTTTAAGTCTAATATTCATGCTAAAGATCTTAGGTACATTTATATACAAGCCATAAACTTGCACTTTTCCATATTTCTATATACACCTAATTACTTGAACATGTTCTCAACACATTATGCATTCACAATGATTTTTTTATACCTATTTAGATAATCCATGCATAGTGTATCTCAATCATCACCCAATTCTCAACCATACTTATATTGATTAACCATTTACATATCACCTAGTGCTTCCATATAGCATGAATTTAGTTGTACATGACAAATGGGTAATTTTACTCACACACAAACATAGGTATTGCCCATAATTCTCTTGACTTATAAGGATTCACCCATTAGAAGTTAAGTTTTCATTAAGCGATCTCCCAATTCAACACCTAATTGCCTATTTATCCCTAAAAAATTCATGTAACTAAGAGATATCCTTATAAAATCCCTAATTCAACATTATTACAGCATGGTTTTAGTCCTATATAAGTCATATAACATTAAGAAAAGGCCTAAATTCACTTACCTTGCAAGAGCACCTTTGTCAACCCTTTAATCCACAAGTTATCCAGCCTTCCACGGTGATTCCCCCTCCCTTTTTAAGCCCTTTTCATTTTCAATTCCTCTCAAACACAATCCACACAAAATAGCATAAATGTTAGGTACTACAAGGCATAATTTCTAGCCAAGAAACCTTAAGGAGAATTAAAGAAAAGGCAAGAAACTCACTTTTGGCACTTCACTAGACTGCTTCTGTCCAAAAAATTTCAATAAATTTTAACTAATTCTTAGAGTCTCCTTTTCAAAAAAATTCTTCTTCCCCTAGCTTCCTAACATCCCAAATTGAATTTATTAACCAAAACCTTATAGAAATTGGCTAAAGGAATTGATGAAAATGGCTTCTAAGTTCGGCTATGGCAATATCCTAGAAAATAAAGGGAGACAAGCATTTTTCTTTATTTAAGTGGAATTACAAACTTGTCAAACTCTTTTGCCTCTTGGCATGGCCCTTAGACTAGCTGTCCAGGTGTGGGTACATCCCATAGTCACTCGAACCATCCCAAAATGGCTTGGTTTTTAGCAAAATTTTGGAAATTCATCAAAATTCACATGAACCTTAAAAAATTACATCATTAGTTTTAATATTCATATTCTAATCCCCTCTATATGCTCATAAACTTTTGTGGCCAAATTCTATCGATAGGATAGTTTTCAAATTACCTCGATTTGCATGCTAACCCTAAAAATTATGAGAATTTTCAAAGGACTATAGAATTTGAAAATTCTTCCACTAATGGACTCAGTGGAATTTTAAAGCTTTAGTGTTTGATATTTTTTGGTCGATCCGGGCATATCCTAGGTCATTCCTGGCCATAAAAATTTTTATTGCACAGATAGGTTCCTTATAGTTGAAAATGAATTATTAGTTCAGCTAAATTTTAAAAATTTGCCTTTTTCTTCAATTTAAAGCCCCTTAAAGTTTCATGACTAGTGTTGCTGCATCGATTTACATGTAAGTGACCTAGCACCCCAGGCACACTTCCCAAACTTAGTGGTACTATTCTTGGAGCCTTAAAACATCAGTGTTTTAGTATAAATGTAAGAATGATACATGGAAACATGAAAAAGTGCATGTTTATGTATGTCTCATGTTAGGTGGTGAATGAATGATGCATGTGTCGAATATGCACATCTAATATGTTAAAACAAAAACAAGCAAATGATAAATATACTAAGCCTCTCTTAATGAATATGTCTATGAATACATGTTTAAGCATGAAAAATCACTCTTTCCTTGGACTCCTCATAAGGAAAAATTGTGTTCAATTATTTTTTGAGTAGATGTCTATTTCAATGAAAGTGAATCATTAGTTCTTATCTTGAGTGGTGTGACACCTCTTATCCAATCCTAACACTGGCCAATTATTGAGCCCAAATAAAGAGTGTATGTATATCAAGATATCCTATAATGCCTATGTTTTTAGGCTTCATGAACAATGCCATTAGGTTTGAGAAGTGTGTCGAGGGTGTCGAGTCACTTGTATGTAAATCGAGGTAGTGACACTAGTCATGAAACTATAGGAGCTTTTAATCTAATGCAAAAAGCAAATTTAAAAATTTAGTAGAACCAACAATTCATTTTCGTGCTGTAAATTACCCCTCAATGTAAGAAAAGTTTTACAAGCTTGGATTGACTTAGGATAAGCTTGGACAGACTCGAAAATAGTGGACTCTGAAGCTTAAAAATTCCACTAAGTCCATTGGTGAAAGAATTTTTGGATTCTGAGTTTGTTTCAAATTCTCATAATTTTTTTAGGTTAGCATACAAATTAAGGCAGTTTGAAAACTACCCTATCAATGGAATTTGGTTGCAAAAATTTATGAGCAAGTAAAGAGGATGAAAATGTGAATTTTAAAATAAATGGTGTAATTTTTTAATGCCTCTGTGAATTTTGGTGAGTTTTTTTAAATTTTTTGAAAAATTGAGCCGTGTTAGGGTTGTTCAGGTAGTTGTGGACCCCGCCCATATATTTGCCAGCTAGCTTAGGGCCTTGACAAGTGGAAAAAAGTGGTAACAAGTGGATTTTTCCATTAAATATAAGTCAAAAGAATTTCTTCATTTCTATCTAAGAATTGACGCCATAGCTAGCTGTAGAGGGGTTTTCATCTTCTTCTTTCAGCCAAATCTACAACTTTTTTGGTTTCTAAATTCAACTTAAGATGTTAGAGAGATGAAGGAAAAATAATCGTGGCAAAAAGGATCTCTTAGCTATGAGTTAAAATTCATCAAATTTATTGGATAGAAGTAGCCCAGCAAGCAGCTAAGGTGAGTTTTCAAACTTCTCCTTTGAATTTTCATGGTTGTTCTTCACTAGATATGCTTTCTAGTAATGCCTAACTTATATGGGGACATGCTTGGCTTTTGTTTGAGGTGAATTAGAGCAAGGGAAAGCTTGAAAAAGGGGGAGGAAGTGACTATAAGTGCTGGAAATGAAGGGTAGTAGCCTGGAAATAGTGTCAACTGCATTTTCAAGTGAGGGAGGTAAGTGAATTCCATCATTCACTTTATGGCCCTTAATTTCTAATAGATGTTCATGGAGTTTAAGAATGGTTTAAATGTTTAAATTGGCTTAGATGGGTTGTCCTTTGTACAATTATAGTTAATGGCATAAAGGTGTGTGCATGAAATGGTTATTTGATAAAAAGAACTAATGTTATTATCAACTCTTCATTTGGTCGAGAGGTATGCATGAGTTTGAGATATGTTGAGATGTATTTTAGGTACTTGAGTTTTAAGTAAATCATTGTGCTATTGAAAGGAAATGGTATAGTGTGTAAAGAAATGGAAGAATGCATGTTTAGTGTGAAATATGGTTGTGGTTGAGAGCTTGTATATGTGTGTGAATGTGTGTGGATTACTTAGTATGGTCTTAAGTGGTATTCAAGGCTAGAAATGCATGTACCTTAGACCTATGATACATAATTAATTAGCATGGCATGTAATAAGTGTAGTTTATGCATAGTGGCATAAACAACTATCTATTGTTGAGAACTATCATAGGGCTTAGACTACTTAAAATGGCTTGAATGTGTTGGTGTCTTTATATATTGTGATAAATTAAAGGCAGGAGAATGATAATACGTCTAGTCTAATTGTCATGGCATGGAATGATCAAGGCAAGTATGTAAGTGTGACTAAGTTATTGATTAATAGATAATTATGGAATGAACACTATGGAAATGCAAGGTTAAGTTTCTTGACCAGTTGTATTTGAAAGCTAGCTAACGGAAATGGTATGAAAATGGGAATAATATGTGTATAAGGTTATGTATACTAATGCATGATTATGTGAACATGATTAGCTTAACTACTTTGGCATAAAAACAAGTAACATGTATACCTTGAAATGACATGTAAAATGACACTAAACTTGGCTTGAAATAATGTATGTGGAATAGGTTGTAATGTGCCTTTAAGGGGGTTATAACTTGAAGACTTAATAAAGTGCCTAAACTTACGCCTTCGAGGTCTATTGTGTATGATCATTTGTAATGGCATTTAAGCCTATAGGTTAGCCTTGTAAATGGCATGGGATTTATTGGCTTAGGGTGTATGAACTTGATATGAATTATGTTGAAAGCTACATTAAAAAATATGATGAAATAAGTCTAAAATGCTTATTTAAACCTTGCCGAAATGACTCGTAATTGTCTAAAAGTAACCATTACCTGAACAAATAAATCCTTTGTACATTAAATGGCTTAAAATTGTGAAATGCTTTTTGAATTGAAGTTAGCATAATATATTATAATTATTGGTACTAGAACCTTTAATTATATTTTCTGATATTTTACCTGATACAGCATGTTTATGGCCATACTAGACCGAGCTAAATTCCAACTGAGCTACAAAAATTATAATTGTCTATTTACAAGATTCCAATATTATGAAAGTTAATCAGTAAGAAAATTGACATAGATTGAGTTTAAATGGCCCACTAGTTAAACACCCACTAGATGGGTTGGCCGATCAACTTATAGGTTTTTATAGCTGCCAGTTTAATTAACCCTTCAGACAGTGTTGGTACAGTAGCTTAGGTCTATTTTAGACCACTATACTAGTCGAATAGTTAGATTAGATTGTGACACTCAAATGATTTATACTTTATTGCTGGTGCAATGATGTAGGTCCTAGAGGGCCACTGCACAAGTTGGATAAATAGACTAGTCTACTATGCAGACTAGTTTATGACATTGTTAATTTTTAAATAGGGTCGGTATAGCATCTAAGGTGCCAGAGGATCACTGTACTAGCTAGTTAAATAGGTCAATCTGTTAGGAAAACCAAATATTATTTTTGCACCTTGGGTGCTAAAATTTAGCTAAGCTAGTGTAGCAGCATACATCCAGAATAGAGACCACTGTACTTGTTTATTTTTCTTCTAGATCTATTTTTTGTCAGGGATGTATCTTGAGATGGGATAGTTAAAATAATTAAATAAGATTAATAAATCCACATATGACTGTGAAACATGACACAAGGGCATTTTCGTAATTTTCCACTAACAGTGAATAAAGGCTTAAAATGGTATTGTTGTGCATAAAATGATTAATAATGACCAAATACATAAATTATATGGCTTGTAATAACTAATTGGATATTTATAGGTAGAAACACCCTAGGGGTGAAACAATAATTTTGCGTGCTAGTGTTTTAAGCTGAATTGAGATGTCAGAATGAGAAAAGAATAAAGGTCATACATGTAAAGTATATTTGACATGTTTTCAAAGATTGAATTCACCACTGAGTATTTTTATAGTTAACGTACCTATTTTAGTGTGTAGGTACCAAGATTAAGGGTGCCACCTCGTAAAGCATGCAGTGGAGTTCAAAAGTCATTCTTGAGAAAACTAATTATGTATAGATATATAAGTTTTTCACTCTATACACTTAGGTGGGGAAAATAGTTGTGAAGTATATAAGGGACATAGAGTAGTATTTGTGTATAATAGACTATGTTGTAATTAATCATGTGATAGGTTCTTTTATGTATTTGTGATTTTTATTAATGCTTATAAGCCTGATGCCCTTTGTGTTATTAATATGGCCTGAGGCTTGTGATTGCTGTGTGATAGAAGATGTTGATAGGATAATAATTGGGGGACCAATAAGGGTCCAGGAGATGTGATATATGACATATAAGTGTTTATAGGTAGAAAAGAATTTTGGGATAGTAACCCGGGCAGCTGTTATGTTGCAAAATTTTTAGAAAATATCGAGCTGTGTTGAAATCCTTCTATAATAGCTTGAACATTATAATACAAACTTAAATGGAATACAAAAACTAACCGGATCAAATTTAGAGCCTAATGAAAGTTCCTAGTGCTATATAAGTAAAAGTTAAATGAATAACCATGGGAGAAGTGAGATGGGTGAGTTGGTGGGAAGTGCATTGCTGATTGGGTTTCTTCAGGAATCTAGTAGAGGGTGTAACATTTTGTGGTATCAGAGCATAGGTTAATGTTCCTAGGCTAAGTACTTAAGTGTAAATGTCTAAGTTTCAAATTCCTCTAAATGATTACACTATCCAATGTGGATAAGAAAGTCTTTTATAATGAATATATGATTGGTCGAGTTACCTAAAAGAGGGGCAAAAGAACCAATTGGTTTTTAAACCATAGTTGTAAAGGGAGCAGGTTATTTATTAGCACCTAAAGCCAGTAATGCTACACAGTAGCCAAAGTCACAAATGACTTGTTAACAATAGGCAAAAGTAATCCCTATCCTAGTACAATGAGAAGTAGTATATGAAAAGATCTTACCACATTCCTAAAGTTTGTTAAGAAGTTCATTTCCAATGATATGTAGAGAACGTAAGAGATTCTTGACAAAACTAAATGTAAGGTCACGGATACAGACAGTCAAATCTCAGAAAGAGGGAGATTTTGAAGAACTAGTACTAGCTACATGTGACATGGAGGAAATGGCACTAGAAAGGAGAGACCTCTTTTAAAGAAAGAGGCAGTGCACTATAGGGTAGTCTAGTGTACTGGTAGGATGGTAAGATGAGGAGAAAGGGTAAGTTATAGGCATAGTCTGCAAAAAGGTCCCAATATTAGAAAGGGTACCAGGGGTAGAGACAGACACAGACCTAATGGTCAAGGCAGGCTTTTACTGGTAGACCTTGATTACCTTCTCAGGTTGATAGTACTTTTTGTATAGGGGGTAATAGGATTGGACCTTCCATATGTGTCACTTATCAAAAAAGGCACTAGGGGTAATACAGAGAAGGCAAGAGAGGAGAATGTCTCTATTGTGCTGTTAAAGACCATAACAGAGAGAGTGTCCTCAAGAAAGGTAAAGGGTGATCAAACACAGGCACCTAATGTTGCACCCTAGAGCAAGGGTCAAGGGCAAACCAATGGAGACCAGCCTAGTGCTAGTCCAGGTACTAGGATTAAGGCTTATGCTTTCAGCCAGGCAGTGTGTAAGGAGAGCTAAAGAAGAGGCTACAACACTAGATGTTATAACTGCTATTTTGTTTATTTAATGTTCCAGTCTTGTCTTTGATATGCCCTGATTCAATACTCTATATGTATGTACTATACAAACATAGAATAGGCATTTAGAGCCTGAGCATGTTAATGTAGACATTAGAGTTGGCAAACCTATAAGGTAGTGTGTGATTATGAACATGGTGTATAGGCAATGTCCTCTGGTGATTTAGGGGCATAGATTATTGTTGATTTGATTAAATTGCATTTCAATGGGTTTGATGTAATCCTAAGAATGGATCAGCTTACGGAGTATCAAGCTATGGCTGATTTTAAACAAAAAAAAAAAGTTAACCCTCTAGACTAGATAAAGATTGATAATGGCAATGGATAGTGAGAGGAATCTTCTAAACAATCTTGTCTTTGTTATTAAAATATAAAAAAACTCTTTTAGAAAGGAGGAGGTGTAATGCCCGATAGTTATGGTCTCATAAATAGTACCTTTAGGGCCCGAGTGATGTTCCCCATGGTGCGGGTCATCATTTTAAGTCCAATGATTGGCATATTAGTCATAAAAATTTGACAAACCTAAAAATAGTGAAAATGAATGAATAAAAAAACTTAGCAAAACCAATAAATCATTTTAGGTCAAGAACTAGTGTATAAAGAGATAAAATGAGGTCAGGTCGTCAAAGCCTCGGGATATGCCTGGATGGTCTCGAAAATGCCATACTCTAGACCTCAAAAATTCCACTAAGTATAATAGAGGAGGAATTATAATTTTCTGATGTTAATAGATATTTTTTAATATTTTATTCTGGCGGTGAATAGTGCTTAAAAGTCAATGGTTGAATTTTGACTTTGAAATTTTATATGGGCCCTAGTCATACTAATCAAAGATTTTTAAAACTAAAATGGGAATTTTTGGGCAATCAAAGAATATTTGATGAATTTTTGGAGTGAAAATAGACATAAAATACACATAAATTAGTTGGTGGCCATTTGGCCCAATCTAAGGTATCTAACCCATCCACCTTAAGTATTTACACATGTGTATACACCTCACACATGTGAAAGTCTTCTTCAACCTCCCTAACACCATAAAGCTGATGCCATTCATGGCTTCTTTCCACTATTTTTCATCTTCTCTCTCTTATCTTCCCCTAAATTTCATGAAAAATATTAGAAATTAAACCTCCATCCATTCTAGGCATAAATTCTACCAAGAAATTCAAGAAAATGAGCTTAAATTTGAGAAATTCACCACTTGGGTGAATAGTGACAAAAGTGAGAGTAAGCCATCCAATTCCATTTTTTATTTTTGATAAAGGTAGCTTAGGTAATTTTAAGCATCACTATGGTTTTAGAATTTAAATTGGAGCTTTAGATAATTTTTGAGAATTTTTCTAAGTCAAGAATGTGTGCGTTTAGGGCTTGGCATACCAAGTGAGAGAAACCAAGGAAACTAGGCTTAAAGTGGTGGAGAAAGGGGTGTGCACACAACTTAGGTGTATGGAATAACTGAAACTTATTATGCCTAATGTGTATGTCACATTGTATGTGTAAATGGTTTATGGAATTGCTACATTTGGGGTATAGGCATGCTGTTTAAGTAAAATGGTACTATGCCTATATAATTGGCATTGAAATATTAGGGTTGGTAGATTGAATTAGGAAAATTACATGTGTAAGTGTGTGAGTGTGTTGTGGTCAAATGGGTGTTACATTGTGTATGATATGTGTATTCATGTGTGTAATGCATTATGTGTGCAAATGGGGTGTAAATGAAGTGTGGAAATCATAAGTAAAATAAACTAAAAATTGGTGCCTTATATGATAGGGAAATTCACTTATTTGGATGGAAAGTATAACAAAAATTGAGATATAATAATGTATCCATTATTGGGATTTTAATAAGGATAATGCATGTAAAGGAATAGTGAAAAATGTAAGTTGCATGACCTAAGTAATGAAAAGCATAAACTGTGAAAATGACTAAATGAATAATAACTTTGTGATCATCGGCAAAGTTATAGTGACTTGTGTAATATTGTCATAAAATATAATGTAGTGGCAAAATAATCATAGCTACAGTTTAAAATGGTTAATGGCCTATTAGTTAGAGACCCAATGGATGGGTTGACTAGTCAACTAGGGGATAAAACAGTTGCTAGGCAGTTGATCCTTCTAGGGTCCACTACTATGTATTGATTGTGGTAGGTGTAGCCGTCGAGGTTCTATGATGAACCCTGCACTATTGTTTATTATTATGGATATTGGGAGTGGTCTATGGATAGGTCCTTATTATCCACCCTTTATACTGATTGATATGATTTGCAGATATTGGGAGTGGTCTACAGATGGGTCCCTATCATCTACTAGTCCGATATTGAGAGTGGTCTACGAATGGGTCCCTACTATCGAGCGAGGTAGGTGCAGCTACTTAGGCCCTAAAAGTGGGCCACTGCATAGGATGCATCCCGCTGTCCGGTGACTTAAAGTGTCTTTTGCCTAGTATAGGCCTTTAATGTAATAAAGTGACTTTAATAAAAAGGTAAGTGAACTGAATTAAATAAGTGAATGGATTAGAATGTTAGGGTCACTTATTGTGTATGGAATATGACTTGTTGCATGCTTGTACGCATGATAGACATAATATGTTATTCCACCACTGAGTGTCATACTCAGCATGTTAGTGTTTTAATGTGGAGGCTGTAGAAGGAGCAAAGGTTATCACAAAATGTTATCAATAGTGTAGCTGCCATAGAGCCTTTTGGTACCTTTAGTATTTCTTTTAGAATATTGTATATAGATGCATTCATATCTATAAATAGTGTGGGTTATGGGATAAGTGTACAAATGAACTTAGTAAATTGAATGCTTGTACAATTTTGCTTGTTAATGAATATATATTTATGCATGCTTGTCTGTTGATGTGTTTATGACTCTGTGACTTGTGAATTGAGTATGGTTAGTGCTATTGATGGTGTTCTAAAGGACCGGAAGGTCCAGAAGGGGGATATCCCTATGAAATGAGCTTTAAAGTGTTTTCCTTCTAGGAAAATTTGGGGTTAGTTACCAAGGTAGCCGTTGTGCTACCCAATTTTCCTTAATTGTCTGATAATGCTAAATAGGAGATTTAATGGACTAAAATAGACAATAATAAGGGAATAAATAATTAGAATTAGCCTAAGGGCATAATTGGTCAAACTAAGTCAAACATGGGTAGAAGTTAAATGAAAGGCCTCTTAGAAAATCCTAGAACAGGTGACCTTAATGGGAAGTAGCATAGCTTGTCGTTTCAGGGAGAAATGGGTAGGGGGCGTTATATTTAGTGCTACCAAAGTAGGTTTAGGTGCTCCTAGGCATCTTATATATGAGTGCATGAGTCTAAGATGTTAGTGTGAGTCAAGCTACACTGTCTGGTGCTAATGACTATATTTGATATAGTTATATGCGATGAGTGAGTGGACCCCACCCGAAAGAGGAGAAAAAGTGGCTAGTTATGCACAGAGATAGCCAGCACCTCAACCACAGCCTCAACCTCAGGTACACGCTTCACCTACGTTGCTGCAACTGATCATGGATTTGCTGAGACACATTGCAGCATTAGCTCCGATACCAATGCTAGTGCTAGTTGTTGTCACTCCTCTACCTTCACCAGCTCCTCCAACCCCACAAAAGATATATTTAAAGAGAGTTAGAAAGCTAAGAGCTGTGGATTTCCTTGGATCTAGGGATGATGATGCAACAGAGGCTGAGTACTGGTTAGAGAGGACCACTAGAATTTTGGAGGAATTAGAGTGTCCTGAGGGAGAGTACCTGAGATATGCTACATCATGCTTTAGGAGGAAGCATATCACTAGTGGGAGAGACTAAAGAGGAGAAGATCTATAGAT
>CANXYI010294625.1:0-15118 GCA_948208565.1 Hura crepitans | reverse complement strand
GTCGTTGGATGAAGGTATCTTCACCTCTGTTCTTTTTTTTTCTTTTTCTCTCTGGTCTCGGTCATTTGAAGTTATCAAACTAAAAATGCGAATGCAATCTACGTGTTGCTTCACCGGTTAGAAGTTTGCGAATTGTCTGTTTTACCCTTATGCGCGGTTAATTTAGGCGTTCTTTTGATTATTTTTAGAATCTTTTCTTGCGAAGTTTTTCATGAATTTCGATGGGATTTTGTTGCTTTGGAATCATTTGAAAGTAGGGAATTAAACTGAAGTTGTGTTCATGCTGGCTCTCTGACGTGAATGGTCTGTTTTGCCCTTATCTGTTCCTCAATTTTTGCTTTGTTAATGGTTGACGCTTATTGCAAGATACTATTTAATCCAGATCTTTGCTCTGTTTTCATTTTGTGCTTTTTCTCTTTCTCTTTTGGATCGATTCCTTCAAAAGCTGTTCATATTGGTGTTATTATTGTTATGTTTCTAATGTGGTTGCTTTGATCACTGACAAATTATGACTTTGTCGATCTTGTGTAGAGTCATATGTGGAGCTTGGCCAATGATTATTACCTGCACTTGTTTCCTTTTTCTGATCATTTATTTATTTTTTTAATTATTCATTTATTCACTTTAATATACTGTTTTTTTACTCTTCTTTAACTTAATTGAGATGCTGTGCACATATTCATAGTCACAGCATATTGTTTCTTTCTTAACTCCTATTCTATCCTTACGTGGGTTTGATTGCTAGTTAACGTTAGTATTTTAGAATAGTCCAACCTTATATTCCCTTTCCGGATAGTTACATAACTATATGTGTTCGTTTAGGATAAAGGAATTTATTGTGAATTTATTTTAATGTTTGATTGCTGGAATAGTAAAGTTACCATCTTGATGTTTATCCTTTATGCTGCTTTTTGATATTTGAATGATTAGAAAATGAATTTACCAAAACAATCACCTGATTCTTATCTTGCTGACGAAATGAGTGTCATTCTTCATTTTTTCTTTGACAAAGGTTTGCCATAAATATTAAACCCAGTTATCTAATGCCATTTCAGATGCAATGTGGCAAATGAACTTGAGAAGTGAAACAATGGAATCTGGGCCCTATCCTGAGCGTCCAGGAGAGCCAGATTGTTCCTATTACATCAGAACAGGGCTTTGCAGATTTGGGGCTACATGCCGATTTAATCATCCTTCTAACAGAAAGCTGGTATGACCTGCAGCACGTTTAGTTGGAACACACAGTTAGAAGTACACTATCTTTTATATGCTGCTATTTGTTTGTGAGAGAATCCCATAATTGGTGCATGGCCACACACTTAAACAATCACATTTTTCTGGCTTCCGTTCTCACTTCATATTATGTTTTTACTTTGGATTGTGCCATCAGGATTAAATTTTAAATAACAATCTGTTGAGTTTTAGGCTATAGCTGCTGCAAGGATGAAGGGGGAATATCCTGAAAGGGTAGGACAACCTGAGTGCCAGGTATTTTGCTTTTTTTTTTTTGGTACCATGTTGATAGTACCGTAAACTGCTTTTAAGCATGAATTATTATTTATTTTACCAATTCATTCCCTCTTCCTGACACTCACTGTGAAAATAAAATCAAGAAAGCAACATGTTAAATCTTTGGCTGCAACTACTAGGGAGAGAAATAACGTAGGGGTCTTTGGCTCTCTTGTTTCCGAAAACCACATCTTCATCTGAGTTACAGTACTTAGCATAATTTTGTTTTCCTTAAATGCCTCCCTTTCAAAATAAGGGAGAGATTGTAAATTATTGTATTTAAACAAGAAATTTGATGGTGATGGATTTTTAGTTATTTGCCTAGAAGATTAGACAGTCTGGTGTATGTTTGCCTTTGATGAAGTAAAAATATGAAGTGTCTGCATGGGCACTGTCCAGAGCTTGTAACATTTTTTAATGGTTGCATTTGGAGAATTCTGTTTCTTTAGAAAAGTTACTTTATACATATTGAGATTTTAAAAAATTTTCGGGGTTATTTTGTTCTGTTTATTTTAGTTGCTACACGCCACCCCCACCCCCCTTTCCCTTTTTTTGAGTGGTACCTAACTGTATTTAAAAGTTAAAGTACCTAGTGGTGCTTAACAGTTTAAATATAGTTCAATGAGTAATTACTGCAGCTTTTATTACAATAATGTGGAAATTATGCATTGTGGTGGGGACTTCAAGGGACTTAATGGGATATCAAATATAACTACATATAGTGTAATAATGTAGTTAACAATATTGTTCTTGTGATTTTATTTGCTAATTAACAATGATCTTTGCTTCGAGAATAGATGTGGAAGTTGAATTTGGCTTATGGTCTGTAGTTTCATATTATGATTCTCTAACAACTGTTTCATATGACATACTAATGTGATGTTTTAACTGTGCTATAGTATTATTTAAAGACAGGAACTTGCAAATTTGGGGCCACATGCAAGTTTCATCATCCTAAAGACAGGGCTGGCATCACTGGAAGAGCATCTTTAAATATTTTGGGTTATCCACTTCGACCAGTAGGCTTTTTTCCTTTTTGTCCCCCTGAATGACTGTTAGATAATAGTTTTCTTGTCTATTTGAAATATTTTGTCACTCAAAATTGTGCATGCTCTCTTTATTTGTAAAATCATCCTCATGGTTGATTTTAGATTATGCATCAACATTTGACCTTTTATGTCATGAAAAAGTTAGCAGGCTTCGTATTATAGGAATTTGTAGTTAGTGCCATGGTGACAAACCGAAATTCTAGCTGGCATTTCATTATTTTATATCAGTTGCCTGATTACATAAAAAAAAGAGAAGTGTTTAAGCATAAAACAGGGACAAAATTTTGAAGATGACTTTCAGGAATGCATGATGCTTACCAGATAAGGAGGACAACTAGAATGTGAGGCCTGAGAAGTACTTTAAAGTTAATGTTTGAATTTGCTTTGAATTCTTTGTTTAATCCAGTCTTTTAAGCTTTCATTTCATTAGTTTTATCCTTTTTTTCCGGTGCATGAGAATTTATCATTAATTTTCTTTTACACGTGGGAAATGAATGGATAATTATTATGATAAAAAAACATCTTTGAAATTTCTATTATTGATGGCTGCATGGCTTTCTTTTCAGCTTTATCGAATACAATTCTGCCATTTTAATAAAAATATATCTGGTCCCAGTTCATTATTTAAGCCTGCTATTTTCTTGGCTATTTTGTGCCACCAAGAGAAAATATTGTTACTATTATATCTAATCTTCCTGCAGAACGAGATGGAGTGTGCCTACTATTTAAGAACTGGTCAGTGCAAGTTTGGAAGCACTTGTAAATTTCATCATCCTCAACCAACTAATGTGATGGTTCCATTGCGCGGTTCCCCTGTTTATCCTACTGTTCAATCTCCAACTACTCCTGGTCAGCAATCCTATGCAGGGGGACTAACAAACTGGTCAAGAGCATCTTTTATTACCAGCCCACGCTGGCAAGCCCCATCAAGTTATACACCTTTGATTTTACCTCAGGGAGTAGTATCTGTTCCAGGCTGGAATGCATACAGTGTAAACTTCTTTATTCCTTTTGTTTGAATACGAAATGATATGGATTAAGTGCACTTCTTTTTTATGGCAAGAGCTGGATGATTATTGCATGAAAACAACCTTAATCAGTTTTCATTTATGCACTGTTACAATTCTCTCAAAATTTCGACCATCATGTCTCAACACTCAAGTGCTGCATGGCTTAATATCAACAGTGATGACACCTTGAGAGTGGGTCAAGATCTATCCATGTGGAGTACCATTACCATTGGTTCATGCATTTGGGTCCGGATAAGACTGCCTTGAGGGCACAAAATGGGCAATATCTTGACAGTGAATGAAAACTTTGCCATAATTGTCTTGGACTCATGGTGATTAGTTATTGAAGTTGCATTTGTTGCTTATTTGTTTCCTTTCTTCGAACTGTATTTTTGTTTTCATTTGATTCATGAATTTACTAAACTAAGTGGGTCTCAATGTGTGACCTGCTTGGGTTGAGTTCTAGTGGGGATAATCTATTCCAGCCCAGATGTTAGGAAGTTTCTATGTTTTCTTGAAGAACTTCATAATCCCGAATTCTCTTCCTTTACCTGCAAGAATCTGTTTTTCTGAGAGTTCCTAAGGTTCAAGTCCAGATTACAAGCTTAGTTTGAATTTGGTGTTGTTCGGTGATGATAGCTTTACTGCTAGTGGTGGTAGTGAAATGAGCTGCTTATTTGGGGTAAGATCCTGATTCTTGGACACCAGAGATTGTAGATAGGGTTCGACTGGTGGATATCGTGTCGGTGTCATGGAGATTTTGGGAAAGGCAATTGTACCTAACACTGAAAACTTTTCTTCATTGTTGAATTGTATTAGTTTGAGGATTTGCTTTAGTTTCAGAATTGAATGCGGCTGCAAATGTTTGATTCAAACCGGGAAACAACTCAATTTCTTTAATTTTCTTATTGCCTAGGATTTTTTATGCCTCTTTAATCTGTTTGGGTTCATGAAGGCCAGTTTTCTAAAATGTATTTCCTTTACCATATTTTAAAGTTTCTGAGTTTGCAAGTGCAAAGTGAGAATGTCAAATTGAAATTTTCCACTTAAATAAGGTCCATCTTTTGTGTACTTCTGAACTAAACAAATTGCTTAGATTGTATTACATTGTGGAAACATTAGTATATATGGTTTAAGGTATGAGACATCTGCAAATACACAATTCTTTTCTTTTATGAATGGTTTTCAGATTTTTCTTCTTTGTGCTGTGATCCAAGTGATGAGTTAGTGGTAGGTTGTGTAATATGCATCTGTAGAAGCAATAACTAGCACGAGTTTTTTTCTGTCCAGTTTTCCCTTATTTTGCAGTTGTGATATAGTTTCTAAGTTTACTACGTCTGTTAACTGCTTTGTTTGTGCTCCATGGAACTTGTAACAAATGAGAAGGGTGACTTGATTATGGTTGCCAATTTTCCAGGGTCAAATGGGATCTGTTTCCTCTCCAGAGGGTCAGCATCAAACAGGAAACAGTCAGGTTTATGGGACCTCACGCCAGGGTGAATCAGCAAATGCAGGATCTCAAGGCCCAATCTCTCCATTCCGTTCTGGCTCTGTTCCTGTAGGGTTCTATGCATTGCAAAGGGAGAATGTTTTCCCTGAGAGACCCGGCCAGCCTGAATGCCAGTTTTACATGAAAACCGGAGACTGTAAGTTTGGTGCAGTTTGTAGATTCCATCACCCAAGAGAGCGGCTAATTCCTACTCCAGACTGTGTCTTGAGTCCTTTAGGCCTCCCTTTGCGCCCAGTGAGTTCTTTTCTCAATGATAAGTTTTTTTGTTTCTATGAGATTTTCATTATTTTATTGTGCCACTTGCAATGAAATTTCCACGTTATTTGGTGATTAGAATTGCAATAATAAACTGGCCTGCATAATATTGTTATGGGCATTGCTGAAAATTGTACTGTTCTTTCAAATTTCTCTCTCGCAACTCAAAAAATTTATATGGCTCTGAAGTGTTGGGCCCCTGTCCAGTCAGATTGACTGGATGCTTGCAGACATTCAGTGGATTTGATAAAGAAAAAATGTTCCGGGGTTCATTCATTGTGCTAAGCATCTATGATCAATTTTTTGTCCCCTCATGCCATTAATTTGTGAAAAACTGTCGAATATAGCCACTTTTGTGATACTTTGCTAGTTCAGATGCACAAAATTCCCTAGATCCCTTGAACACAGTCATTTCCTCTTTGGCACTGATTACACATGCGCGTGCATGCATGCATTTAAGTATGCGCATATACTGAATATGCCACTTCCTCGAACTTCTTGTTTTAGTTTTCCTTCCTGCATCTCATATGCATGCATTGACATATTGATAAAAAAACCTGTTACTAATTAATAAATATGGAAGGAGAAAATAGTTGGTCAACTATATCTAATTTTATATTAAAAGATAAAAAAAATTGTATATGATTCTTATTTTCAAAAAGGAATTGAGTTTCCTATCACCCACAGACTGGTCTGTTTACGTTTTCTACATTTATGCATAGATAAGTCTTATACTTGAATCAAGTTGCTTCATAATAGTCATCATTCACAAATGAGATTGATAGAGCTGTTATCTGAATTATGACAGGGAGAACCTTTATGCATCTTCTACTCTCGCTATGGTGTCTGCAAGTTTGGTCCAAGCTGCAAGTTTGACCACCCTATGGGAATTTTCACATACAGTCTCTCAGCTTCATCTCCAGTTGATTCCCCAGTTCGACGATTGTTGGGTTCATCATCAGGATCTGCTGCATTATCTTTAGCATCTGAGGGGCTTGTTGAAGCAGGCTCAACCAAGCCCAGGCGACTCTCACTGCCAGAACCTAGGCAGATTCCTTCTGGTGATGATAATATTGACACAGAAGGATAAATGCTGCCCAAGATCAACCATCTACAATCTTTTGGTCGAAACAAGTGTTGTCTGTAAATTCATTTCCCATTGCTGGAGATGTACAGAGTTCATGCCAAGTTGATAATGCAATTCAGATGACAGAATTGTCTCTGAACTTCATATTGCTGCATTGTATAATCTGCAAATATTGTCACATTTGGTAAAACCTGTGTGAACATTCATCTGTCCCAAAGCCCATTTTTCTGAAATCATGTTCAAATTTCTTCCACTTTGTTATGTAAAGCTTTTTTTATTGCAAGTTATGAGGCTCAGTCTGATTTTTAGAATCTTCATCATAAATTTCCTAGTTTGAAATGGCCATTTAAGGGCCCTGCATTTCATAACAGTTAGTGCTGTTTACATATGTGTGGAATTGAACATCAAGACAATCTGTTTTCTTCTTCTTCTTCTTCATCATCATCTTTCTCTATTTGTTAATTTGTTAAACCTACGAATGACTGGTAGTGTCACATGAAAACTTGAGGAACTTTTTCTATTTCAGTTAGTAGCGTAGCATTTCTGGCCCCTTATTTCTTGGATCTTGTGATATCCTAATACGACTGTGTTCATTGATATAGAAAGTAATTTTTTAATTGCTACTTTCATTAATTACCTTGTGAGGGGGTTTCTTCTTGCAGAGTTTCTAGTAGAAACTTATGTGGGTTGTGTGTGGCTTGAATAGCAAAGCATTTTGTGGTAGCTGGATGGAGTGGAATGCTGTTACATATGAGCTTGTCAGATGAATGCCTTGAGGCATACATGCATCGGAGGTAAAACTTTTTCTTCTTGGTAGATTCTGATCAGTTTTATTTTGCATTTAGCTGTTGCAACGGATCGATATATAGTTTTTGCAATTGATCTGGTGGCTCATGTTTCCACATCAATGATATCAAATCTCATTTTGCAGGAAGACTTTTGAATTGGCAGCCAATCGGTAATATTGTGCTCAGATCATCCCTGCTTCTGCAATATAGTCCTGAAGTAGTATCAGGTACCTAGACAACATGATGTAATTTACTTAAGACTGATAAGGATTTGAAACCATGGGAAACTTTCTTAGAAGGGAGACCATCATAATAACAAGTTTTAATATTCTTTTGTGGACCAAGCAATTTATTTGTTGTGGTTTGAAATGTTCAACAATATAATGGCATTTTCATTTCTTCTGATGCCAATTTTGATGCAGAAGCAATTTGACTTTCCAAAACTACAATATTCGTTTCCTTGATCTATGTTTGTTAAATAGCATTTAAGTACTTCATAAAGCCTTATGCCCTAAAGCACGTGATGTTCATGTGGATTATTACTGATTGTTGCCAGTTTAACATGGCTTGATAAGAGTTGCTTTATTGCATAATAACTTGAGAATATCTTTAGTGCTTTTGAATGCTAGGATTTGTTCAACTGTTTCTATAATCTTAGGTGCAAAGACATTATACTAGATGAAACTAATCTTGTTTACCTAATGTAAGATTCTTCTGCCTCGAGCAGCTCTCCTTTTTTTTTTTTTGTCAGTGGTCATTCAGGTGAGACTGGCTCACATGCTTATCTTTCTCCTTATCATGGCACAGCAAATGCTCTGCCTCTGTTCACGTTCAGAATGTTTGGATATTCATATTGCGGAGGAAAATTCTATTGAGAACCCACTTATTTGGATCACGGAAAGAAAAGTTTGAATGATATGCGGCACTGAGGACGCGACTTTCTTGAGCAATTATAGTTCTCGAGATGGAACAACATGAAAGAGCATGGGACGTGTGCTTCTGCTTGTTTTCATGCTTCAACCATGTTTTTATTAGTACGAATTTCTAATATCCTCTAGATTCTAGTGTTCAAGTGTGCTTATATGGAAGTACGTCCAAGAACATTTCCAGAAACTTGGAGTTTTCAAAAATCGATGCTTCATTTTTTCTATAAATATCGACTAATCGCAAAATCTGTACAAATTTATGTCTATATATAGCGAAATGCATAATTCACTGAGTTGTAAGTGAGATGCTTCTTATTTGCTTTACCAATACAAGTTCTATGCATTTTCTTTTCATTCAAGGCAGTACACAGTTTTACCCTCATCTTTGGTCTTTTTGTGATAAACAATGTCATTTTCTCCACCTTGTTATTTTGGCGAAGTAATCATCCTCTCTTAAATAGTAGCTTTTTGAGATTTCAGACAGGAATCCATGCTGCTTTAACAGAGAATATGAAAGTCAAAAAGATTTAGTGGTGTAGAAAATATAAAAAGCTCGAAAGAATTAAGATAGTGGCAACTGTGAAGTATTGGATTCAGTTTCTCAGTACAATCAAGTAAATCTGTCGATTAGCCAATTATACAGTTAACCAAAACATCTAAAAATGGAAAAAGAGCAGGAAGACTCCCGCGAAATACTCAAAAATGGAATTAAGTGAAAGTTGCATAATGGTAAGGAGTAAAGATTCAATCTTTCGCATTCTCGATTCGACTCTTCGCGGCCGCATCAACGCTTTCGACAGGAGGCAAAGTCTGCAAAATTTCCAGTTAGTCAATTTATCAAACGGGTTGCAAGCGTGAAAACTAAAGATATAATAAGTGGGTCAAGAAGCATTACAAGATTAGGTTTATAGAAGTTGTGGACAACAGAGGCACCAGCAAGAAGAGAGACGATGACAACAACGCATGACCATCCAAGTGAAGGAGTGCCAGTAGGCTGCTTCCCTGCCCCGAATTTCTTGTTCATCTTCAGTTTAACAAGAAAAGAAAGAAGAAACGGCAGTTTAAAAACTGTTTCTGGGCTAAATTGGGGAAATTGATGGGAGAAGATAATTATTAAGATCATAAGAGGCGCAGATTGGGGTATAAGCAAAGGTTGGCCCATCGGCCTTTTTCTTTTGAAAATGGAAACCATCGCAATTCAGAATTCACATCAAAACAACATCAACCCCTATTCCTTTTTCAAGAGGTTTGTTCCTTTAGCTCATTGCTACTATTTTAAAATGTTAGTCCATTCTATGATATACATGAAGTTTTTCTTTTTAACAAAAATCTTCAACTTCCAAGTCGACTCGAATTGGATAAAATAAATTCAGCAATTATTTAACAAAAAATTAATATGAAAATATTCAAGAAACCTTGTCTGATTTAAGTCCAAAACAACTTGAGCGGCGTATAGTCAAAGAAAAGGAGAGTGTGAAGAAAGGGCATGAAGTAGATGTGTTTAGGTGCGTAAATGAAAACAGAACCTCATTTCCCACGAACCTACGGCATCCCCATTTTCTTAGTTCCCCAAAATATATGCAAACGACCCAATTATTAAGGACCCTCCCCTCTCTCTCCGCTGCCAGTACCACCTAAGCTATCCTCCTCAAAACCCATCATGCAAAAAAAAAAAAAAATTTCACTATATTTATGATCCACCAAATTAAAAATCTTCCTTTACTGCTCAACACCTCAAAACCCGAATACTCAATTCCCAGTTCCCACCGATTTTAGCTCAAACACCAAACCCATCTCAAAGCAAGGGAAAGAACCATCATGTCTTCCTATGGGGCCACCTTTTCTTTCTTTCTGCTATTTTTGCTTTTCCCTATTGTCATCAGTTACAGTGATGCAAGTACAAGTGTAGCCCAAGTGAGTTTTTTTTTTTATTTTTTTTATTAGATCCCTTTTCGTTTCTTGTCAATTTGGCCTTGATTTCTTTCCGGATTGAATATTTCTTGATTTAGGCAAATGGGTCACTAACGAGCAATGAGATGCTGCCATTAATGGAGCCGGAGAAGGTGGTGGAGATGAGACTGATGATGAATGAGAGCAGGAGGAAATTGGGTGGTTTCCAGATATGTGCACTTTGTACTTGCTGTGGAGGTGCTAAAGGCCTTTGCTTGCCCTCTCCCTGTTGCTATGCGATCAATTGCAACATT
Source organism: Hura crepitans (assembly GCA_948208565.1). Classification (NCBI taxonomy): domain Eukaryota; kingdom Viridiplantae; phylum Streptophyta; class Magnoliopsida; order Malpighiales; family Euphorbiaceae; genus Hura; species Hura crepitans. The sequence continues at coordinate 4,780 of CANXYI010294625.1, read as the reverse complement.
CCTAACAGGCCCTTCGGTTTCTGTTCTTTCACTCCCAAGACCTGTAATTGCTTCGGATGCCATATCTAATTCCTCATCTTTTTGCTTTTCGTTTCAGTTCTTGGGGTTCATTTTCTCGATTCTGTTGAGAGTGTGAATGGGAAGAAGAAATCTGTTCTTCATTCGTTTGTTTATAATTCTATAACTTTTTTTTGGGGAAAAAAAAAACCTATTACTGTTTCGAGTTGCTGTTTCGAAGTTAGCTTTTTGCTATTTCCAAAGGGAATTGTGTATAAATTTTTATGGAAGTAGCAATGTCTGAAGATAGTGGCAGCACTAGGGTTTTACCATTCATATCGTATTTGAGGAAACATTGTTCTTTGTTTATTAAGCTACTGCTGCTTGTGGTAATTTAATTAGTTGTTTCAAGAATATATTATTGCTAGTGCTCAACGGAGCTAGTGTGTTTACTCATTACTATGATTTAAGATGCATCTTATTTTGGTGTTGTCTGCTTATTTATTTATTCATTCTGCCAGAGGATGTAACGCAGATTGCATTTGCAACTTCAAGGAGGTACCTTTTTCTTTTTTAAAATATATCAATTGGGTATCTTTATCTCCATTAATGTTTACATTATGGTCTTATTTTATCAACAATTGTTGTCTTTATTCCTGCTTTTCTTTTCTGCTTCCACCATCTTCTCCTTCGATCCTGATTCTGGCCCATACCGTCTAGAGCAAAGAAAATTGTTGTTTGCTTTTGTTTCATGCTTGGTTTCTTGAGCTTTTAAGGGACTAGTATGTAGCAAATTAGCATCACTAGACTGTATTTTCTTGCACCATAACTTCTGCCCTTATAGGAATTTCATTAATAAACTGGCATAGTGTGTTTTCTGTTCTAGTGGGGCTAAGCAATGCGAAGTCAACCTACTAGTTCTATGCATGCAGTTTGCTGCCAAGTTGAAACAGATCATATTTTGATCCGGGTGGCCCCATTTTTTGACAAGTTGCACCTTCCAATAGGCACACACACACGCAAAAGCCAAAAGAGAGAGAGAGCTGGTCTTGAATTACCTTAAATCACTTGTGCTAAATGGCGGTGTAAAAGCCATTTTGATAGAAGAGTTTTTATTGCTGGTGTGTAATAATAAGATAGAGGTGATGAATGATGATATTAATGCATGCAACATTTAGGTGGGTAGAGGCAATTATACCTTAGCTACTTCTTTTCTATCTCTTCAAAGTGGTTTATATCTATTGAAAGACCATTAATACTTCTTTCAATAGTTAGTTTTTCTGTTCTGGCGCTGATCAATGTGTTAGGGGATATGTACATATTACACTCTTACAGCTCTGAAACAAAACCAGTACCAGTAGAACCCGCTGCTAGACGCAGCGGTTTAGATGGTAGATTCTGTATTTTGTGTATTTGTGGGAATTGCTTTCTAGTTGATTTTGTTATATGTATGTAAAAGTAGTTATATTTTGCATTTAGGAAAGCAATCTGTTATTGGACTGTACATGAATTTAAACATAAGTTTGATTTAGGCAAGTAAAAACCCAGTTGTTATACTCATGAACATAGCCAGAATGGCCTGAAAAAAGAAAAAAGAATTGAAGTGATTTGGAAAGAAATTTCCAATGAGGAGATGGGGATGGCATTAGGGTTCATAGTCTTGATAAGGGCGTTTTCAGAATCCTATTTTTCTCATTTGTAATGAAAATGTGCGACAACCCATGTGCCATTTTAGGGGCAAGTAGCAATCATTTTATCCCTTTAATTTCTTTCTTTTTTCGTCCAAATAAATACATAAATAAATGAACAATTGCAGTACATGCTCTGGCTGGAATCATGTGAATGCCTATATGCCATATCATTATACCACCAGCTTGTATATTACAAATTTAATTTTTTTTATAAAAAATTATTTCATTATCCCATAAATTTTCATTATATTTCATTCAATTATATATATATATATATATATACCAATGGTTTTGAATAAATGAGAAATTCAAGAATTCATATTCTTGTAACGAGTTATGTAAACTAAAAGATCATCAAGAATTTTTTTTAAAACAAAAATATTTCAATTATATGACTACAAGATCGAGAACCAAAGCTAAATCAAGAAATAGATTATAAAGAAACTTTGAACGTGTGAGATTACAAAGATAAATCATGCTTTCAGAAACAAAAAGAAAAACAAAAGATTTATAATTATTTATATCTAAAAAAGAAAAGAGCAAATGAAAATCTAACAGCATGTACCTATTTTAATGAACCCCCACACAGAAATACAACAAATGTAAGTTAAATTGGTGAACTCAGGATCTGATTGTTGGCTGGTTATGTTCTTCTTCTCCTGTCCCATTGCATTTCCCATGAAACCCAACATACCTATAAATAGCATTACCATCAACCTTTTCATGAACGTCGAATCCATATTTCACTTATTTTTTTATTTACACAAAGCCAAAAAAAAAATTATATCTTTATATGAGGAAATTCATTTGTGCAAACAATAACTAAAAATAAATTTTATTTTTGTTCATACATATGGGTCTTTGAAAGGACATTTAAAGGCCGTTTCTTCTTTCCAACCACCTGTCGGTTTTTTTTTTTTTTTTTTGAATTTTCAAGCTGTTATTTCATTGAATTTGTTTATTTCTTGCCCTTCTTTTAGGAAATTAACAACTAATTTTCTTTTTTTATTCCTTTTTTCGTACGAGGAAAATGTTCTTTCTTCTCTAAGGGAAGTAATATCAAGATTTCTTTTCTTTACTTTTTTTTTTCCCCCTAAATTCGCTTGTAATTCCCTTGAGTAGACAACTGGTGCAAATTTTTCGATTTATAGAGTAAAACTTATATCATGCAATAAATTAACTGCCTTTTAATCTAAAATTTTAAAAAAGTAATTACTAAATATATCTTCTCTTGGTTTATTTTGCAAATTAATTGCTCATCAAGTTGAAAATATCTCTAGAATTTTTTACATTAAAATCATTTGCATAAACAATCGTATAAAATATGTACTTGGAAAATATTGGATTTTATTTATTGAACGAAAAAGAATAAAAAACGTGAGTCCCCTTGATCATAGACAAATCATTAGCAGGATCATTGGCAGAGATTTATTGTCCCTTTGACAAAAGCATAATCATTTGTTTTGAAAATGACCCACATTCCCATTTCACTTTAAATGCAAATGACAAACACAGCTAATGATTACCATGTTTATAAATATCCTCATCTTCAATCTTCATCCGTGAAAGTGGATTCGGGTTCCATACACGTCTCGCCCGGCCGATTCATCGGGCTAGAGCTCAATAAGTCCATCAAAGCCCAGCCCATGTTTCAACAATCCATTCGACTAATTATCTCCTATACTTGAAAGGAAAAACTACTATTGGGAAATGTAGATCCTCAAACAAAATAATAGCATTTAATTACCAGAAAGTAAAATAAGTTTGATAAATAATGAAAAAAAAAAATGGTCTTCTAGTTATATTCATGAATACTACATTGGTAATAACCAAAAGTACGTACAAGCCTTTCTTTTTCCCATTATTGCTCTTTTCAACTGTGGTCATCTTTACCAAGATAATCAGTACAAGTTTCTCATGGAAAAGGAATTATATGTGCCCGAAATTGCAATATACACACAAAAAGAGAGAACAAATGCATATTTGAGATTGCAGCATTTATCCTGTCTTCTTACCACCTTTGACAACATCAGTTATGTGTATGGTACATAATTTACATGGCTTTTGGAGCTCAGTGAAAGCGAGGCATGCTCTGTTTCTTGGCTTGTTTGAAAGGATCTGTCCAACACGTGTCCTCCTTCACAGCCCTTTCCCATCGCCTTTGAAAAATCTTGAATTCCCTGAAGGATTGCCTCCTTACCTGCGTCATGTAATTTCCTAAAGTTTAATCTTTATCTATGTTTCAAAGTCGCACATCTCTAAAGATCAAGTATCCTCTCTTGTGCAAACTATAAGCATGATATTGATAATTGTATTGCCCACTGCGGGTTTCCTCAAGTAGAAATCTAATATCATCATGCTCATAACTATAGAATATTCCACAAAGTAAAGCATGAACAGTGTAAAGGTTTGATCTTTATATGTTTCAAAGTCACCCATCTCTCAAGCTCAAGGATTCTCCTTTCTGCCAAACATAAACATGAAAATTCCTTCCCTACAATGGGTTTCCTTGACTGAGCTTTTTTTCCGAAATGATTATTATTATGAAACAATGGGACCTAGAGAGAGTATGAGGCAAATTTCAACTACCCACGAAAGCCACACATGTTAAAGCAACTTTGGTAGATATGTTGTAGATTAATACTCACTTCTAATCTAGGATTCTTCTTGCTGAGATGAGATAATTCCTGCAATACATAGAGCCAAATGCTCAGTTCCAGCAAAAACTAGACCATTCAGCGGATAAACTTTACTGTACTCACTTCTACTGTATGATTCTGTTTATTCCATTCCTGCAATACAGATTGGCAAAAACCCAGATTAAACAAAAGATTATATTGAGGTAAGAATCTGCAGAACATGTTTCGAAATAACCTTGATGATGACCAAGAAGCAAGCAAAAGATCAAGAACCTAGAGCTTAAAATTAGCTACATTTGCAGATACTAGATGAGTATGATAAATTTACAGAAGTAACCTGATTTTCATCTGTGCCTCCAAGTGTAGGACGACCATAATGCACTATGTATTCAGCATCCACAACACCAATATTTTTTATTCGATCACCCTATCGAAGAAATGGCTTAATTATAG
>CANXYI010294587.1:0-11194 GCA_948208565.1 Hura crepitans | reverse complement strand
GGTGGTTCTTGGCTAGAATTTGGTTTTTATGATGTCTAAGGACTAAAAATGGGTGTGTAAATTGTGTTTGATGTGGGTTGAGAAAGAAAAAGTGCTTAAAGATAGATAGAGAAGCCACTGTGGCAAGCTGACACTAAGTGTAGAGTAAAATTAAAAGGTGGATTTGCATTCTTAGAAGTGTAAGGTAAGTGAATTCAGTGATTAAACTCATGCCACCTTATTTTTAGTAAGTTCTCTTTTAGGTTTAGTGCTAGTTTGGGTGCTAGACATGGCTTAGATGGGTTTTTCCTTCCATGATTATGGCTTATAGTATGAAAGTATATACTTGAAATGGTTACTTAATGATGAAACAAGAAATTATGTTAAGACCCTATTTGGTCTGAGGGGTGTGCTTGAGTTGATAGATATTAAAGTGTGATTTAAGGTCTTAAATTCTCAAACATATCGATGTGATCTTGAATAGAAATGGCATTATTAGTAAAAATGTGGGAAAAGGCAAGATTAGTGTAGAGTATGGGTGTGGCTGAGATCTTATGTATAAATGTGAGTGTGTGTGGTTTGCTTGGTGTGGTCTTAATTGGTGTCCAAGGCTGGAAATACATATGCCTTAGACTTAGGGCTATGTAAAATTGATATGGTACAGATTATGTAAGGGAATAATGCATGAGAACATGGAAAGTAGTGGAGGCCGAGACACATGATAGGCCTTTGATACTTTGAGTGGCATGAGAAGGTATAAGTATGCACGTATGTGTGAGTAAGTTATAGATGGAAGGATGATTATGTGTTGAACACTAGAAGAATGCATGGATAAGGCTTATGACTAGTTTTACTGAAAGCTAGCAAATGGAAATGGTATGGAAATGAGGATAATATGTGTTTAAGGGTATTTGTATTAATGTATGATTATGTAAGCATGATTAGTTTAATTACTTTGGCATGCACAAGGGTAAGATGTATGTCTTAGAATGACATGTAATGTAGGCAAGAAAAGGCATGTGAAATGATATTAAACTTGGCATAAAATGAGGTATACAAAAATGGGTTATATCTTTGTCGATAAGGACTATGTTTGGTAAATGTAAAGCATGACTACTTGTGTGGTGCCTTTGAGGGCTATGTTTGTAATAGATGGCAAAGCTTCCTTTAGTACATTATGGCCTTGCGAATGGCCTATAATTTATTGGCTTAGGGCCTATGATTTTAATGTAAAGGATGATGAAAACTGCATTGAAAAACGTGATGAAATGGATCTAAAAAGGCTTATTTAAATCTTGCCAAAGTGACCTATAACTATCTGAAAATGACCATCAATTGAACCATTAAATCTTCTGAATAGTAAATGGCCTAGATCTGAGAAATGCTCATGGGATTATATTCGACCTAATATATTATAATTACTGCCTTTTAAATCCTTGTATATAGTTTTCTAAAAATTCACCTAATATAGCCTGTTTGTGGCCCTACCAGACTGGGTTAAATTTCAACTGTGTAGTAAAAATCATAAATGTCTATTTTTAAGACTATAATATTACAAAAAGTTAATCAGTAAATAAATGGACACTGATTGATGTTAATGGCCCAACACCCACTAGATGGGTTAACCAGTCAACTTAAGGATCTTTAGCAGTTGCTACACTATCTACTTTTCAGATAAGGCCAGTGTAGCGGCGCAGGTCCCCACTGAGGCCACTATACTAGTATGTTGGATAGACAACTTCTTATCCTTGGCATCAGATGCTAGAATTGATATTGTTGGTGTTGTGGCATAGGTCCTTAAAGGCCACTGCACTAGTCTATTCTACAGACTAGTCTACTGGGTAGGCATTGATACCTTATCATTAGACCTTTATATATTGTCGATATAGTGGCATAGGTCCCTATGGGCCACTGCACTAGTCTATTAGATAAACTAGTCTACTGGGTAGACAACCCCTTAGTATTTACACCTTTGGTCCTAGAAGGTGATTAAGCTAGTGTAGTGGCACAGGTCCAAAATAGGAACCACTGCACGAGCAGTTTTCCCTCTAGATTTATTGTCTGTCAGGGCTGTCTCTTAAGATTGGCTAGTGGAAATAATTGAATAAAAGTAATAAATGTACCTATGGCTATAAGTTATAACATAAGGGTATTTTTGGTAATTTGCACTAACATTAACAAATGGCTTAAAAAGTGTAAGAAATATGCATGTAATGAATAACAATTGTCCTAAGACATAATTTATATCAACCATAATGAGTAAATTGGATAATTTACTGACAAACAACTCCTAGGGGTAAAATGGTAAGTTTGCCTATTAAAGCTCTAGCTCAAGCCTAGCACATGGAACTAGAAGTTAATAGGAATATGATGCATAAATATAATTACTAGATATGATTTTAATTCTTGAATTGACCACTGAGTATTTTATACTTAGCGTACCTGTTTCAGTGCGTAGGTACCAAAAATAAGGACATTGCCTTATAAAGTGTGTGGGGAGTTTAGAGGACAAGTCTAATAAGGTTAATAATGTATACTTGTATAGTTTTGCACTGCATGTACTTGGGTGTGGGAAAGTGAGTAGGATGTATATAATGAGATATAAGAATGTAATTATGTATATATATAAACAAACTTTGTGATTATAGTCAGTATATATCCTTGTGTGTATGTATGTTATATGCATGTGATTTGTGAGCCAAAGGCTCTGTGTATATTATTTTTTGTGGCCTGACCCATGTGATTTCTATGTGATAGTTGAGAATGATAGGAGGATATTGAGGGGGAGAGGGGGGGCAGAAGGGTCTAGGAGATGTGTTATATGTTATAGAAGTGTGTACAGGTTCAAAAATTTTAGGATGGTGACCCAGACAGCCGTTATGCTATCAAATTTTTAAGAAATACCTAAATGTGATTAAAACCCTTCTAAATTAACTTGACATCATGATATGAACCTAAATAGACTATAGGGGCAGATTGGACTATATTGAGAGTTTGAGAGTTTTGTCTGGGGTAGTATAAGCAAAAGTTAAATGAATAATCGTGCAAGTAGGGAAATGGGTGACCTGGTAAGAAGTGCATCGCTTGTCGGGTTTCTTTAGGAATCCAATAGGGGGTATTACATAATACACACATATAGACACTTAATTCACACATAATACATAAAAACTCATTCTTGGAGTTTATGAAAAAAATCAAGGTAATGTATAAATCATTGAATACATTTAATAAAGTTTCCTTGGCTTTCAAATAAACCTTTACACCTTGTTTTTCCTCGTCTTTTAGTTATCTCCAAAATTTACTAGAAACATAATAGATTTTCTATTAGAAAAATTTATAGAAAATTCCTTTGAACTCTAAAAACCAAATTGAATCTGGAACAACTTAATTAAACACCCTAAATTACCTAAGAAATCATTAAACCTTGAAAAGACTTCATTTACCAATTTAGAGGTTTGAAACCCTAATTCTTCTTTCATGTAATTCACCTCTAATTCCACTCTTTTTCAATACTTTCTCACCAAATTAGTGCTCTAAGATTGATAATGATTAATTTTATGGCATGGTTTAAGGTTTAAAGTGGTGTTTGGAGACTAAATTGAAGAAGAAAATAAAGAAAGGGAGGGGCAAGGATGGCATTGACCTAGGTTAGAGGAGAAAGATGGTGAAGTTTTTATCACATGTCTCATTTCCACATGAAACCTCCCTTTTATGTAAGGCCTATCAAAGGCCATGATTTGGCCATATGGAAATCTAAGAGCTTAGGTTAAATTAAGGCAATTTTAGTCCTTTAAAAATTAATTCCTTCATTTAAGACTTTAATAAATTCATTTCTATCACAAAAAATTCAAAAATCCCACAATTAGTAAGTCCCTTAAGTTTTGTGATTTTTAAGTAATTTAAACCCACTGAACTAAATAACAAAGTTTTAGATTAACTTAAATAAATTACTTCTCATTGGCAAAAGATTTCAATCTTAGTACCATTAGCTTAGTTAGAATTTTTGACCATCAGGTCGTGCTAATAGGATATTTTATCATTCAGCTAAAATAGGTTACTACTCATTTAAGCATTGTAACAGAATCTTTAAATGCATTTTTAACCACTTATATGACTTCATTTTCACTTTAAATTTCACCAAAAATTATTTCATATTATTTCTTGTCATCTTGTCTAATTAGTTTACCCAGGCCACAAAAGTACTATTGAGGGCTCGATGTCATAATTCACTAGGTTTATATCCCGAACTTCATTCATTCCACACTTTCATATTCCTCTTACACTATTTTCATGTTTTCCACTCTCTTATGTATGTTCCACATATTTCTAGACCTTAAACTTCCATTTTCAATTTTTGCCCCTCATAATTTGAAAAATGACCATTATGTTCCTCACATAATTTTCATTATGTTATTCAAGCCAATCGATTCTATTCACTTCATACATCTATTTTATTCCCTAAGGTTTCATCAAATTTTAATTCTATGCTTCATAAAATTGGACTAAAAATCATGTCATGGTAACCTTTTCTTCCTTAAAAGAATTTTATCCTTGAAATTATACTAGACTCATATTAAATCAAGCTTTCTCCTTCTTATGTATGCTTCATTCTTTGATACGTATGCTAATTTCATGCATGTGTTAGGTTAATTCAACAACCCAACAGTGAAGATAAATAAATTGAGGGTTTAAAATAGTAAGAAAGAGTACCTATAAAGTCTTTCAAACTATATGGGTTTTCTTAAACTCTTAAAGCATACTGTCTAGCTAGAGTTTTTGGTTTCACTCTTTGGATTAATTTTGATCTAGTCCTTCGACTACCAGTTATTAGACTTATTATCTTTTATTTGACCTTGAGACACTATAGGTGATAAGGTTCGATACTGTTGATCATTAACTAGTCTTCATGTGTAATCCCTAGCAAAATGTTTTAAGCACCCACACATATAACATGCCTCTAGTATAGTCTTTTAACATGTACCTAAGTCTCTTCCCACAATGTTTGTGCACATTAATTAGTGCATCGCTAGTATTGAGTTTTGGCCACTTGTAGCTCAAACTTGTTAAAAATGCCTAAATTGCATTTCTTGTTCAGATTTTTGACCCTCTAATTATTTTTGTTATCATGATTTGATATACTTCCCTTTATGTCTTTTTATCTATTTTTGGAGTTAAGCTTGCTTAACTATGATAAAAAATCCTTTTCCATTGGAAACTTTCCTTTTGCTCCTTTAATATGTCCTTAATTGTGCACGCTACAACTACTAAAGTAGTAAACTCTATTTTTGCTCATAGCCATTGGTAACTTAGTTTTAGGATTAAGGCCCCTTTCAAACCTTTTATATCCATCCACATTAGTAGGCACTATCTCTTTGGCTTAATGGCTGAGCTTGGCAACTCTTTCTTATATGCAATCATGGACATGTCCCTCTACTTGAAATTAAGGAATTCTTGTCTCTTTTCAGTAAGGTAGTTCTTTGTAATGTATTTCTTGTTAAAATCTTTTAGTAAGTATTCTTAAGTCAGATATTCTTATGCCTTCCTTTCTTTAATTATTTCCCAACATCAGTGTGCTTTTGCTTGTAATAAAGAGGTGGCACAAGTAATGCTCTCTTCTAGAGTACATTTGAGTTGCTATATTATCTTGATGGTCTTTTCTAACCCATTCTTTACTATAGCTAAATTGTCATGCTTTATACTTAAGAAACCCTCAGCCCCTATTTTCTTACACTTCCTAAATATGTCTTCAGAAGGGCCAGTAATGGTAGTTGTTACACTAGTTGCGAAGGTGGAGTAGCAGCAACTATGGCTTGTCCTAAGGGATTAAGCATTTGTTAAAGTAATTTTGGTTATGCCTGAGCTGTCTACTTCACATTTGTAGGTATTTATGCTCTAGCCTATGGTGGGCTCATTTGTTGTAGCCTATGCATGGCTTTCAACCTCATTTCTACCACCTAGTGGTGTGGTTTGACTCATATTTAATCTATACCAGATGAACACTTATAAGCCTCAAACAACACAGATACATATAGCATATCACTTAAATTCTATGGCACTCATGTATAACCTTATATTCCAAAGACTACCTAAACTTGCTTTGATACCGCCAAATGTGACACCTTAATACCTAACCGATTGTCGATCTAGATAGTGGATGTCACAGGTGAAATCCCCTACCCAATCTGATTGCCTGACCTAAATAAGAGATGTTGCACAACCTTAGTTACGCTATCTTTGAATTAATATTTTAAATCTTCTTAGTATCATATTGTAATTTGGGATTTATTATAGCAAACCATATTATACATTCATATGTGTGTAACTACCTTGTTTAGGCTTTAACAAAAAATCCAATAGGATAACGGCTGCACAGTGCCACAACCCAAAATACACCTACCTTAGATAACACTTCTACAATAACCACAACCTTCAAATAAAGAAATCCCAATCATACTAGATCCTTTAGAATCTTACAATCCATCTCAACCATTGATATCACAATCATTAACATCATAGTCATAACACTGGACCTTAATACAACCAATTAAATTACACAGTTATAATAAAATCAATACACATACTCAACTATACATATACATTTAATATCTCTTTTAACATGTTTAACCTACTGTTATTATGTGCGGACACATGTCTATAATTATCTAGGCTTGAGTCCACTCCCCTTAAATGTATATGAGTGCCAATCTATAATTATCATATACCTACATCAATAATATACCAAAATAAAACTCTTTGATCTACACTATTGTGCTTGAGTCTATTACCTAAAATCCTATCTAATACTTATGTGTTACAAACAATGGTATGCTAAGGATAATGCTTAGTGGTGTATTCAATGAGGTAAATATTACCACAAAAATATCTAATTAATTATTATCATAGTCAATATAATGCATGCCATGCAATACATATATCACACTTGCCAAACACACTGTTAGTCACATTATCTTTGTTTAACCTAGTCATACGTATAGTTTATTAACATCTGATAATCCATTCAACCTTTGTATTCTTAACTACCTAATATTTAATTACCATTAGGTTCATATTACATAAAAACTCACTATAATTAAGGCTTATTACCTCACCTAGTTCATATTATCTACTTAGACACACCTATTCATTCATAATGGTCTCACCTAAATTAATTTCACTTGAATAGAATGTGATATCCAACATTGATGCTTAGATTTAGCTAGTAAATCTAATTGTATTCATTCCTATTATATTTTACAGTCTATATCGTCAATTTATACTTTCTTATTCAAGTGTAATAGTATCATCAAATTAATTTTTTCCTAATAATGTGCATTTCAAAATCTTATTAGTTAATCCATTTAATTATTTTACTATTTAATTATACCAATCATCTCATTAAATTATTTATCCCATTTTCCTTATTACGTGTTCCTCAGTACATGTTGCTTGGTTAACTCTACATTACTCTTACCATTTCTTTCGTTCTACTTATTTTATTTCAATCATTTTACTTGCCTATATCTAGTAGTCATACTCCCAGTACTAGATAATGGGGTACCAATTATTGTGTCGTGGTCCACATTTTGGACCTTGCATGCTATTGTGCCAAGGGTCAATATCAATATAGGTGTGCCATGGTCTTGTCCAAACTCCTAATAGCTACACCCGTATTAAGAATATGTGCAATGGTTTTGTTGGACATCCTGGTAGCTGCACCCACATTATATACCAATATAAGTGTGCAGTGGTCCTATTAACCCTCCTTATAGTTATACCTCCATTAAGAATATATATAGTGGTTTTGTTGGACATCTCAATGGCTACACCCATATTAAGAATACAATATGAAAGATATTGCAATTGCTACTAATCTCTAGTTGACGAGTCAACCAATCTAATAGGTGTCTAACTAATATTGACCTTACCATTTTTGTCATTTCATCTCTAGTATTATCATAATTGTTTATGCTTTTACCTTTTATCATTTCCATATCACATCAAATTATCTATGTACCTACTTGTTTCATATAATTAAAGCACCTATTTAACAATTTGGTCACATTTACAATTATGATATTATTAATACTAATCGTATCACTTTCTTATGTTCACAATTCCATTCTCACTTCTATTATATAATTGTATCATCACATTTATTTCCTATATTAACTTTCCAGTTTGTCACTTATCAAGTCACAATTATCCAAGCATTCCCTTCTTTTTACTTCTCACATTATAATTCAAGACATATATTTATTAATTGATCAATCTCATTACTTAAATTGACATTAGAAAAAGACCAATTCACCTTATTGCCCATGAATCATTATTATTTCTTATGTCTACACTTTTATTATTGCTTAGCATTTTTACTTAAATTACACTTTGTATTGTTGTAATTTTGTATTGTTCTAAGTCACATATTATTGACAACCTTCCATATTATCCCATTAACACAATTGAACACATATATGTAATCTTATTATCCATCATTTCCAATTATGCACACATTATATTAACAACCATAAACAATTCTCAGATTATCCAATTCTTCGAATAAACACATATGTGATCTTATTATTCCTTATTTTTACTTATGTTTATATTACATTCATGAACATAAACATTTCTTATATATAATCTATGCCATTACTATATGGGATAACCTTTGGATATTGTTGCCATTTTTAATTAATTCCCTATTTAATTCCTTGACTTCACTTAATTCCCATTCCCTCATCATTTTTCTATCACAAATACATTATAATATTCAACCTAAGTATTAATATTTATGACCTACCATTCTACCAAGTCTACTTCACTCACTTATATTTTGATCTCTTGTTTAGTTCTTATATTAACCAATAAACAAATCCCTGCAATCCATTTCTATCACCATTGTTAGCTTTATGTAATGATACACATATCATCATAATATCCATTTTATAAATTCTAATTAAATTTCTTCCTTAGTTGATATTTAAATGTATATATATTAACAATTATTATTTTCTTATCCAATGTACATATATATAGTCAACTTTAACACCCCCTTACACTACCTATACCATTCAACCAGTATCATATGCACTACCTTATATATTACTAACATAAAACAACATTTCCAAACATATTTGCAACTTAAATCTACACTACATATTAGCATTAAACACAATTTCATTCACTAACCACCTATCTCATATCCAATCATATATGAATCTAACGATCTCAAAAGATTTAATGAATATTATTGTGTAAACCTTAAAACCTTTTTATACATAATATTGTTTGAGTTCATATATTTACAATCTTCTATTTACATAAACCTTAATACATATATCTCAAAATAAATGTATACATACATATTAGATTTAATAACATAAATAAAATAACAAAAAGAGAACTATTTAGCAAATGAATTCTTCTATATCTTTTATTTGTTGGAACCTATATATTTGGGAAAGTTGCTTTCTTCTTTCTTCACTTAATCTTTCACCTACACATTGCAAAAGAGAAAATGACACACTAAGCACTAAGCTTAGTAATGTATTCCAACTTTACAATTGTTTGCATTAATTATGCTTTATTATGTTCTTAAGTTCCTATTAGGCCTATTGCTAAGTTAACATTTTCCATTATTAGATTCTTATTACCATAACTTATTTATCAACTTCATTATTTTAAAAACATACCATTTAAATGTATCTTACATTTTTCTATTTATCTATTTCCTAATTCAATTGTCAATTTAAAATTTCACTTGAATTACTTATCATTACTAAATTTTATGATTTTCATTATTTAGTTACACTAACTATTTCTTCTTTATTTGAGTTACCCTAATAATCTTATAATACCTATTATTAGGTAAAGATAACGAGAAATAAAAGGGTAATAATGTACCTGACCATATGATGCCAATCAAGTATCAGAGTCCCTAATCATATGGATAACAATAAATCAATTTAATATCATAAGTTAGTCTATGAAAATAATAAGGCACATAGCACCTAACGACAATAAAGGAATAGCCCTAGTGATCAATAAGCTCAAAATAAGCCAAAAAATATGCAATTATGATTGATAATTCCTAATTGGATAGCCAAGCTATCCAAAACTAGAATGACTATCCTAGGTTTACCAAGGCATTAATATTAATCTTTTTCAATATTTTTAGTGTATCTATGCAATATTATGTCTTCTCATTTGATTAAATTTCAATTAAGCATCATGCAACGAATGAAATAAAATTTTTTTCCATAATAACATAAAAATTCCATGATAATAATAATTATCATAATAATATAACGGTATATATATAAAATCATATTAAATTTATAAAATTAATACATATATAAGGTTTGTAAATAATGTTATAGATTTTAATTTTACAATTATTTCAATTAACATGTAGCATTTAATTTTCATGAACATTATTTGCAATTTTGGCATATTAATTAATTTATTCACATTATTGACATATATACATTTTGTTTCACATTATACTATTAATATTTCTAATACAACTTCCTTTTATATTTTTAGATTCTTTCTAAAGCTATTTTTAGGCATTATAGTATTTTGCATTAATTCTTTTAATTTATTCAAACTAATCTAACAACACGAATTGCAAGTTAATAAAATTCTCTTTAGTACCTAAAATCTTTGTAAAATTACATTTACACTCTAAGACTTCCTCTTCTCTCTCTTTCTATATATATATATATATATATATAATTTGGTTCCATATTACTTCTTTATCCTAAGATATTCAATTTCCATTATTTTTACTTCTATTGTTCTTTATACTACCTAATTTTCAATTTAGTCCAATAATTTGTCCAAATTTAATTTTAGTCACTAAACTGTTACTACTTTCAATTTTCAAACCATATCAAAAATTTTCTTTCCATTAAGCATTTTCATTAATTAAGGCATTATTTTAAAATGAATTATAATTTTAATATAAATTCATTATATTTAGCCTAATTCCACATTTCATCTAAAATTTAATCATCCATAATATACATCAAGCATTAAAAATAAAGTCTATAATACACTTACTAAATATGAGCTTCAAAATATTGTTCTTTATCTCTTCAAAGACTTAATCATCATCTACAACTTCCTTTCTTTTATTCCCATGATTGCCATTCCTTATTTTAATTGATATTAAATTAATATAGTGACACCTCCTACTTGATTCTCGAAGAAA
>CANXYI010294535.1:0-10824 GCA_948208565.1 Hura crepitans | reverse complement strand
ACCACCAGTTCTAGTTTCTCTCTTCTACCAACATATACTCAATTTACCTCACTTTCATGTATCCCAAAATATTATATTCTATGAATTTTATGTTACTTCTCTGTTACATTATATTACAATAACTTAGTTCCTAGCTTTAGTAATTTACTCTCATTTCTATTATGATTATAATAATATTTATTTCCTACATTGTCTGATAATTTGCTTAATATAAGTTTATGGAGTTATTTATAATAATTACACCATATACATATGCTTAGGTTTCCATTAATTTTATTCTCCTTTATATCTTGAGTTCCACAAAATTACCATTTATTGGTTTTTTTAATTTTTGCCCATGCATTATTTGTGTATTAATAATTTCTTACCTCACCTTATAATTTATTCCTTTAGCCTTTTTAATAAATTTGCAGTTCTATTTCCCTTTTTATCTCTTAATCAGACCAACCAATCATCTTCTAGTTCTATCAATTGTTTATGTACATTATGACCAAGTTGATAAGAAACAATTATTAGCTTAGTTCATCTGATTATATTTTTAGACAGTTACGAGTCGTCGTCAATTCCCTAGATAGTTATAGGCCCTGTTTATGCAAATGTTACTATTCATTTGGTAACTTTTTCTTACCAACCTCCTAGTGAATTTCATTTTTCTTTCACCTCAACCCATTATATCCTCAAGTAAGCTACACCATCCAACATTTTACTTATCTTAAACATATTTATTCACCATTTTAAAACCTAAAATCTTAAACAACCTATCTTAATTAAATTCCTATCTTTTCACTTAACATTTTTCATTTTACTTATCATATGCCATATCCTTATATGCCCACCTTACATACATTATCACCACACCATACTTTATTAATTCTTTTCACATAACCATACCATTTTTTATTCATTCCATGTCACTCATATGTTATACACCATGTTGCCATCATAAATCCCATGCATTCATGCCATACATCCATAGTTATACTATGGCATACATGACAATCACCTAGTCATGCATGTATCACATACCTACACATCCTTTCCATATGCAAATTACATCCATATCATCCTATATTCTCAGTTTTACAAATCTTAGCATGCATTTCACATACATAACCACATAAACACCCATACAACTAACATTTCCATACACACACCTAAAGCTTTAATCCTAATTTTTCTAACACACAAAGTATGTTTCAATTATATTCACTTATAGTGGGCTCCCAGTCAGGTCAAAGCCATTCCCGAGGCACCAAATCCAACTTCCTTCACCTTTTTCCACCATGTCCCAAATTTCCATATTAGGGTTCCACCTTCAAAAATTCCTACAAAATTATACATAACTCCAAATTGAAATCTCTCTTCATAGATTACATCTATGCCTTAAATACTCCCTAAGAAAAATAAAAAACCTTGAAAAAGAATCACGTACTCACCAAAAAGACACTATTCATCAAGTGCTTATTTCTTTATTTTTGGACATCCTTTTCCACTTCTATCAGTTAGAATAGCTTCAGTGCATCAAGGAGGTCAAGAACTATATAAATTTTAGGGGATTTTAGGATGGGATGAGAGAGAAAGAAGTGAAAAATAGAGGAGAGGAGTATGCCTAAATGGTATCAGCTTTTTCCTAAAATGGGAGAAGATGACTTCTTTTTCATACTATCTATATGTACACATGTCCCTTTAGGTGCACTAGCAAGGTGAATGGCCACGATCATGCCACTTGTCGATCGAATGGCCTAAATTAATTTTATTTTATTTTAAACTTTGCAAAATCACAATAATTTCTCTAGATCTCTAAAAATCATAATTCTAGTTCCAAAAATCCTTGATTATATTCATTAAGGGTCCCACAAAATTTTAGGCTAAAACTCCACCTTAAGCTAGGGTTACTATTCACCCGTGTAATTTAAAAATTCTAAAAAAATATCAAATAACCTCAGAAATATTAAAATTCCTTTTCCAATAGACTCATTATAATTTTTGAGCTTCAGAGTATGATATATTTTGGGTCCGTGTAGGCACTTCCCACAGTTATCTCGACATAACCCCAATTAAGGTCACTATTCATCAGTTCTCAACCTGAAATGATTTATTAGTTTTGCTAAAATTTTTAATTCACTCTTTTCCATCACTTTTTAATTAATCAAAGTTTAGTTTACCAAAACCCCATTTAACTAGTAAGTTGCCCTTTAGTGCCCTAAACATCACTGTATTGAGCTCGAGCGTACTTTTCACTAAATGATGATTTTTTGGGTGTTACAACTCTTCCCCTCTTAAGAAATTTTATCCTTAAAATTTCTTGTAGTCATATGATTAGTCACTTTCATATGCCATTACTATACTTCTATCCCTTTCTCTTTCTATTAGAGTTAGACCTCCATATCTTTATATATCTAATCTTTTATAGGGCACCTCTTATCTTTTACTAAGCAACTATCTCTTTTCTAGATTACTCTCGAGGTGGGTAGAACTCCCTCACATGCTTTCACTACTATTACATTCAATTGCATCATCCTTTGATTATCAAAGAGTGCTAGACTATGTACTTTCACTGCCTCTCCTATTTCTAAACTCTGTATCCTCACATACTCACCTTATTTTAATATCCTTTATTTCATTCACATTGTTTGCAACCCTCTCATTATTGCATATAGATCTTTAATATTACCTTAACATTACAAAGTAATGTTTTTGCTTATCTTTCCTTCAGTGGCCTTTCTCATTTTGACTTTCCCCTAGCACCTTTAAATGATAGGTTATACTTCCCTCCTTCATATTTACTAGTATGGTCCTTAGTTCACTTTATCCTAATCTCACCTCAACTGACTTCCTTGCTCATCTTGTATGTAAGCTATATTATTTTTCCCTCATCTCTTTGTTCCAATTGATAGTTTAACCATAGTTTTATCATTTTAATATCTCATGGCATCTTAGTCTTTAGGTTCCTCTCAGATACCTAATTGTTTCTATACTTCATCCTTCTTATAGATGTTACTTATCCATTAGCCACTTGATTTACTTCCCCTCTTAAGCTTGAAGGGGTGGACTATTAACCTATATTCACCATGGATTATTAGCTTACCTTTCATCAGTTCATTCTTACTATATCCTTGTAAGGTTCCTTACCTTGACATCTAAATCCTCTCTTATACTTACTCATAGGTATCAACACTAGTATCCATCCTTTTAATACTCATTGTTTACTTATCACTCTTTCTCTATTACCATCACATTGTTCTTCTCTCTTTTCCCTTACTTTGTCAAGTCCCTTCTGTATCAAGGCTATTATCATGCCATACTCAATTTTTAAAACACATATATAGAGTTTTCATCATAGGAAATCATGTCATGTGTAATGTAATTATGCAAATATCAAGATGCAACCTAAGCTACATAATGCAATGCCTGAGCCTGATAAGAAATGCATCAAGGAAAAGTAATAGCCCTTATCCTCAAGGACTTTAAAAGCTAGTTCCTATCCTAACTCTCTTACCACATTGCATCTAGTGATTCACCTTTTGCTAATCATTGGTATCTCACTTTTATGCACTTCTAACTTCACCAATCCTATTTTCCTGCTTAACTCTCATTTTTCTTGTGGCTCCTCAATATAAGTATCCTATACTTTAGCCACATAACTTTCTATACTCTTTGAAAGTTGATAACAACTCCTTCAGCACACCTTAAGACTATAGGCAACTAGATTGCTTTATTCGTGGGTCACTCAGCTTCCCTTTTTTTCCATGTTTTAAAGGTATTTAATCTCACTAGGTATAATACATAAGTCATTCATTTCTCATTAATAAACCTTGAGTCCACTTTACCTTTTCTATCTCTCAAGGTTCCCTTAGGTTTCCCTTTCTTCATAGTTAATCTCCTTACAGCATCATTTGTCTCCCAATAGGTACTTTGGTTCTTAGAAAACTATACTAGCTCCCTATTACTTCTTATCTATTCTTTATTCCCAATAACTAGCCAGTTTTCACCTTTCCTCACTCCTCAGGAGCCTCAACCACCTAATAATCACTTGAAAATTATTTTATGATCCCTGTTCAATATACAATTGTATTATGCTTTCTCCTTTCAAATGATTATATCCTTTGTTTACTTAATTAACTATACCATCTCTCCCTACTATTCACAGAGCCTATTACTCCTCTGTTAGAGTATTCTTGCTCTTTCATGGCTTTATTAATAGCATTAGTAGCCTCAACTTAGAAGGAAGAGGATCATACCAAGTTATAGCACTATCACTTTTGCCCACTGTTTTCTTTTCTAAGAAGTTCACATAATTATTTTGTCAATTATTTATTAGCAATCTTCGTTTACCAGCAGTGTAGCGACTATCCACATCTAAAACTCCTAAGGCACTCATGCATTACTATTTAGGACTGCCTAAACCTATTTTGATACCACTAAATGTAACACCCCCTGCCTATTCTCAAAGAAAATAGGCAAAGTGTGCTACTTCCCATGAGGTCACCCATCCTTAGATTACCCTAGAGGCCTTTCATTTAACTTTTGCTTGGGTTTCTCATATTCAGTATGGAAATTTTATTTAATAGTTTCGATGATCTGTGGTGAACCTCTCAGGCATATTACACCCACATGCCTGATCTTACTACCAAATATCAGCTTAGGCTATTATCATAGCTAGGAGCTCATTTCACTTAACTATAGGCTATCACACTAGCTAACTGGACATCATATCACTTAACCACCTATAGTAACATGCATAAGTGCTTTTATCTACTAAAACATCACAACCTAGTGAGACAATATCTTACCTAAAAAGTCTTCGACTGCACTGCTGGTCATCCTTATCATACCATCCAATCTACCACCTGCGCATCGGACACTAGATATGCTGAGTATGCATTCAGTGGTGAATTTAACCAAACATACCATGGATCATAAACACAAGCATACATACTTAAATCTCCTATCATCATTTATTGATTACTTTAACTCTCTCTATTAAGGTTCCCTGTTATGACTATTTATTAATCGATTTATTTTATATCAATTGGATTCTTAACTTAGGGTTATAGATGCTATTTCATCTTTACTTATCATTTCATTTTTTTACTTAATTATGGCTCATACTAGAATAGTTCCATACTAATTACTCTTCTAATACTTAAGTTACCTACTTACATGGTTTATCCACCTGTTCTCATCATCTTCTGAGTAGTCTATCAAATTAAGCCTTCTCTATTTGATATATAAAGGAGTTACTATCTGCTTTACTTGAATTATGTGGTTCCTTCTAGTTTTGTCTAAGAAAGCCTAATATTTTATTTACTTAATTATAACTTATTTTTTCATGTATGTTTCCTTGTTCTATCACCATGCCATCATTCTTTTACTTTCTTTAGGAATCTTACTAGGATTACATAAGTTTATTTAATCTCTCTTTATAGCTTTTCTCTTACTCTTATGGTATCTACTCATAGGTTATCTTAATTAGGATAATTAAGATCCCAGTTCTTTTATTAGTATTATTTAAATCTATTCAAGTTCTTTAATTAACCCATTTATACCCCTAAGGTCTAGGAAGAACTCCCAACTACTGGATAACAGGAATCACAATGTATAGTGGCCACTATTTTAGGCCTCGACAGCTACACCTACCTAGTCTAAGAACTAGACAAAAGACCAAGCTATACAATGGCCCACATTTTATACATTGGTGTCTGTACACACCCTTGCCCGATAGCTAGGATTAGTTCCTAAGAACCTCCTAATATCGAAAAGGGGACAACAAGGATCAGCCCTATAGGACCTCCTAATATCCCAATACAATCATCACAACAACACAGCTAGTGGATAGAAGGGTAGCCCCGTGGGAGATCCCAATATCCACAAGTGGTTAGTAGGGACCAGTTCGTAGATGTAACACCCATGAGTCAAGGTCTTATAAATAGTACCTTATGGGCCCGAGTGATGTTCCCTGTTGTGTGGGGCATCGCTATGAGTCTAATAAGGGGCGTATTGGTCATAAAACTTTGATAGGACTGAAAATAGGTAAAACAAATGAATTAAGAAATTTAGAAGAATTAATAAATAATTTTGAGTTGAGAACTAGTGTATAAAATGAGTATGTGCCGGGACAGTCCCGGGATGTGCTCGGACGAACTCGAAAATACCATACCTTGAATCTCAAAAATTCCAATGAGTATGGTGGAGAAGGAATTTTAATTTTCTAAAGTCGTTTGATATTTTTTTGAATATTTTATTATGATGGGTGAATAGTGTCAAAAAAGTCAACTGTTGATTTTTGACTTGAAATTTTATGTGGGCCAAAATGACAGTAATCTAGGACTTTTAGAATAGAAATGAGAATTTTTAGAGGTCTAGAGAATTTTCTATGAATTTCTAAAGCTAAAAATGCCATAGGGTGAATATTAGTTGTTAGATCGCCACATGTCGCGATCTAGGCTAGCCACCTACCCCTATATAAGAATTACACATGTGAATGGCTCACATATGCCAACAATTCATCTTCTACCTAAAGAACCCTAAAAAGCCGACGTGAATTTCTCTCTCCTAACTCACATTTTCTTCATTTTTCTCTCTCTTCTCTCTTCTAAACCCTATAGAATTTATATGAATCCTTGCCTCTATAGTCTCTAGATTCTAATTCTTTTGACAAAATTTAGAAAAAGAGCTTAAATTGGGAGATTTTGCCATTTGGGTGAATAGTGACATTTTTAAAGTAAGTGTCCCTAACCCATTTTTTATTTTTGGTATAGGTAGACTAAGGTATTCTATGAGTAACCATGGTTTTAGATTTCAATTTGGAGCTATAGGGAATTTTTGAGAATTTTTATATGGAGTATATTGTATATGTTAGGTGCTAAAGATTCAAGTGAGGGAGACCAAGTTTTCAAGCCTCAAAGTCATAGGGGAAAAGGGTGTTTTCACACCGTAGGTATGTGGAATAGACTAAAATTTAATATGTTTATGTATTTGATATGATTGAGTGTATTTATATTTTATGAAAATGCATGTTTATGGTGTGTGTGTATAGTGATAATGTAAATTAGTGTTATAACAATGTTAATAGCCTTAAAATATTAGGTTTGGCATGTTAAATTAGGAAGGAATTCATGTGTATGTGCATGTGCATGTGCATGTCATGGTCGAATGGTGTGTAATGGGTTTTGGTATGTATGAACATGTGTATGGTATATTATATAAGGAAATGACATATAAATGGAGTGTTGAAATCACAATTGGAAATATATAACAATAGTGACTTGCTTAGCATGAAAATGTGATGAAATGGTAACTTATTTGGATAAATATGTTATGACTTGAAATATGGTATGGATATGTATCTTATAATGCGGAGATGGCACATGTAAGAATATGTGATGAAATGATGATAATTAGAGTTGGTATAGATTGATTTATGAGAGGCATGAAATATAAAATTGACCAAATGAATAGTGTCGATCTCATAAAATTACCAAATGAATAGTAACTTTATAACAATAGGCAACCTGTGGCATTTTGTGTGCATTCTATCATGACATGCAACCTAATGGTATAATAGATTAGGAAATAATAATATTAAGATTAATAGTCACACATAGATAATTGGCACATTAGTTCGACACCCACTAGATGGGTTGACCGGTGAACTAGGGAGTTAGCAGCTGCTAGGCAATTTGGTCCATTTAGGGCCACTGCTGCGTGTTAGATATGGTGGGTGTAGCTGTTGATGTTTTAAGATGAAGCCTGCATATTAGGGTATTGGGAGGTCCACCTAGGCTGATCCTTGCTACCTATTTATTGTCTATCGATATTGGGAGGTCCCATAGAGCTAATCCCTACTATCCACTTATGATTGTTGTTGATGTGACTCATGATATTGGGAGGTCCCCCGAGACTGATCGTTGCTATCCCATTTGTAGATATTAACAAGTCTAAGGACTAATCCCTGCTATCTGCCAATCCAGTATTGGGAGGTCTATGGACTGATCCCTACTATTGGGTGAGGAAGTTGTAGCTACCGAGGACTAAAATATGGGCCACTGCATAGGATAGTTCCTACTATCTGGTGTTTTAAAGTGTTTTCTATCTGTCTGTCATAGGCTTATCTTATAATAAACTGGACTAATAAATAAATAAGTAGACTTGGACTTGATAAGAGAAACTAGTAATAAATGGATAGGACAATGGAATCTAGAATTATGTGTAGCATGTTGCATATGTGTGTCTTATGACATATTATATTTGGTCTATTCCACCATTAAGTTTTATAATAAGTGTGTCAGTGTTCTGATGCTTAGGCTATAGATTGAGAGATGACTAGCTTTAGATGACCACAATATAGCTGCCTTTATGTCTCTTGGTATATTTTGCTTTTCTTTTTGATTTACTATAGTTATGCACTCATGTATATTAGGATAGAGTGGGTTATGGGATATATGTAAAAACTAAAGATGATAAACTTATATATATGTACAGCTTTGGTGGTTAATCTTAATCTACTTGTTTCTATTTATGTGTTAATGAGTCTGAGACCTTGTATTCTGTACTGTGTTTGATGTTATGTGATTTTGATTTGGAAGACCAGAAGGTTCCAAAGATGAAGTGTGATGGTGAAATGTCTATAGAAGTGTTTGCCTTGTAGGTTGATTTTGGGATTTTTCACCCAAGTAGCTGTTATGCTGCCCGATTGTCTGTAAATATCTAGTAGTCTTAATTTGGGGTTTTAGCAGTCTAAGATAGGTAGTTATAAAAGGGACAGAAGTGTATAATGGGTAGACTAGGTCAAAGGAAGTTAAAGTTGGGTAGAAGTTAAATGAAAGGTCTCTAGGGAAACCTAAGGATAGGTGACCTCACGGGACGTAGCACACCTTACTTGTTTCTTATAGAAATGGGTAAAGGGTGTTACATTTAGTGGTATCAGAGCAAGTTTAGGCATTCCTAAGCATTCTATACATGAGTGCAAGAGTTTATGGTTTTGTTTTGAGTCAAGCTACATCGTCTGAAGCTGATGATTGTTTTTGGTACAATTTAACACAATAAGTGAGTGAACCCTACCAGAGCAAGGGAAAAAGGTGGCTAGCCATGCGCCGACTACATTACATGGACTGTAGCTAAGAAAGCATGTGATGTTGCCCACCAGCTGCCACCTCAGCCTCAGCCTCAGCCTTAGACTTGGGCCTCACCAGCCTTGTTGCAGCAGATAGTGGACCTACTGAGGCACACTACAAAACCTCTACCACCACCACCACTAGCTCCAGTCTCTATTACACCTCCTCTACCTCCGCTAGCTTCCCCAACATTATAAAAGACTTATTTAGAGAGGGTTAGGATAATAGGAGTCATGGATTTCTTAGGTGGGAGGGAGGATGACACGGCGAGAGCAGAGTACTAGCTGAATCGGACCGCTAGGATATTAGAGCAATTGGAGTGCTCTGACGAGTAGTGCCTAAAGTGCTCCATTTCTTTGCTATTGGAGGAGGCTTTCCATTAGTGGGTTACACTGAAGAAAAGGAAGGTAGCAATAGAGTTGACTTGGGAGTTCTTAAAAGAATTCAAGAAGAGGTACATTCCTAACTCTTACAAGGACAAGAGGAGGCAGGAGTTCTTTGACCTAAAGCAAAGAAGGAGCTCAGTTTTTTAATACGAAAAGGACTTTACTTGCTTAAGCAGATATGTAGTAGAGTTTCTCCTCAATGATGTGGATAAATGTAAGAGGTTTGAGAAAGGCCTTAATATGGAGTTAAAAATGCAGATTTCCACTTCGAAGATCATAGATTTTTCTAAGTTTGTAGCAGTAGCTTATGATATGGAAGAAATGCTACAAGAGAAGAGGGAATTGATTCAAAGGAAGAGGCCATTTGCTGCAGGCTAGACCAATTTAGCTTTAGGTGGGTGCAAGAGACAAAGGGACTTCCAACCTAGCCAATATTCCTAGAGGCAGACAGGTTAGTAGTCATAGAGGCAGGCCTAATCATAAAAGACTAGTCAAGGTTACCCTTTTAGACCCTAACCACCTCCATCACAATAGGCCTCGAGTGTACCAGTATCTAATGCCAGGACACCTTCCACTTGTGGGAGTTGCTAAAGGAAGTATTGGGGCTAATATTGGCAGTATAGGAGAGGCAAGTGCTTTATATATGAGGCTCAAGACCATTATTAGAGGGAATGCCCACAGAGGCAGACAGAAGATATTCAAACTCAAGCTTTAGCCATAGCTGGTAGACCTTCGAGATAGTCGAGACAAGATTAGTCGACCGCGACACTATGCCATTTGTGCTTGGGAGGAAGCGGAGGCTCCAGACATCATTACTAGCACTTTTCTTTTATTTGATGCTCTATTACTAGCTTTAATAGATCCTAGATTGACATACTCATACATATGCACCACACAAGACTGAGATAGAGGGCTTCAACTAGAAGCTATAGACTTAGATATTCAAGTGAGCAACTCGATAGGTCAGAGTGTGACAGTGAACACAGTCTATAGACACTATCCTCTGATGATCCATGATTAGACCTTCCTAGCAGATCTAATAGAGCTTACCTTTTATGAGTTTGATGTCATTCTTGGTATGGACTGGCTGTCAGAGCACAGAGTAGTAATTGATTGTGAGAAGAAAAGGTTAAGTCTACAGACCACAGATGGGTATGAGGTGATTGTTATGGGTAAAAGAGACTTCTTGTACAATGTTATTTCCGCTACAATAGCCAAAAGACTCATCCATAAGGGATATGAAGCTTTCTTAGCTTCTGTGATAGATACCAGTGTTCAGACCCTTAGCTTGGATCAGATACCTATTATGCCTAATTTTCCTG
>CANXYI010294479.1:0-20585 GCA_948208565.1 Hura crepitans | reverse complement strand
CTAGTAAGATTAAAGCAATCATCAATTGGAAGCCTCCTAAAAACATTACTAAGATTCACAGTTTTCTTAGCCTTACAAGGTATTATAGAAGGTTTGTAAAAAGGATTTCGCTGAAGGCCTCTCCGCTTACCAAACTTCTCAAAAAAATGTCAAGTTTGAATTGAGTGCCAAGTGTCAAAGTAGTTTTGAAAAGCTTAAGAAAATGTTGATTGAAGCTCCCATCCTCACCTAACCATCTTTCGACAAAAGATTTTGTGATTTATAGTGATGTCTCTCATAATGGCCTGGGTTATGTCTTGATGCAAGAGGGTAAAGTAATTGCTTATGCTTATAGACAACTTAAGCTGCATGAGCTTAATTACCCCACTCAACACTTAGAGTTGGTGACAATTATTTTTGCTTTCAAGATATGGAGGCTTTATCTATGTGGTGAAAAATGTTATATCTATACTAGTTATAAGAGCTTAAAGTATTTACCGTCTCAAAAGGAACTAAATTTAAGATAAAGAGGGTGGATGGAATTAATCAAGGATGGTGATTGTGTTATTAGTTACCATCTGGGCAAGGCAAATGTGGTAGTAGATGGCCTTAGTAAGAAATATATTACTGAAATGGGTTTTGATTTTATTTTGAAATTTTGTAAGTAAGCTATTATCTCTTAAAAAGTGAGGCTGTTCTTTTCCATGTAGCTTTCAGAGCATTGAATGATCGAGTGAGTATAGCACTTGATAGAGCTATTGTAGCAGAATTGAGGATAAAATCAGATTTTCTGCAATGATTTCAAGAAGCTCAGAAACAAGATAGCAAATTGGAAGCCATAATGAAGGAGATTTAAGAAGGTCAATACTCTTTGAAAAATAATAGAAGCTTGTATTACAAAGATAGATTATAGGTATTAGATGCATTGAATTTGAGAAAGACATTTTAGAATAGGCACATACATCAATTTACGGTTGGTATCCTGGAAGTAATAAGATGTATCAAGAATTGAAGCTTTTGTATTAGCGTCTTGGCATGAAAAAGGACATTTCAAACTTTGTAATTAAATGTTTAGTGAGTCAACAAGTGAAGGTAGAGTATCAAGTTCCATTAGGGTTATTGAAACTAATTAAAGTACATAAATAGAAGTGGGAAAAAATCACTTTGGACTTTATAGTGGGATTTCCCTTCACACAGAAAAAGTATAATCTATATGGGTAATAGTGGATAGATTTATAAAGTCTGCCCACTTTCTTCCTATTAAACATGATTATTCTTTAGATCATTTGGCACGACTTTATATTAATGAAATAGTCAAATTACATATGGTATAGATATCTATTATAAGATCCTAGATTCACTTTAAGGTTCTAAGAGAGTTTACATAAAGTATTAGGAACCAAACTAAGCTTCAGTACAACTTTCCACCTTCAAACTGATGGGTAATTAGAAAGAGTAATTCAGGTAAAGAACTAGAAAACCCTAAGGGTTTCTAATTAAGATATATTTACTAATTATAAAAAGTGGCTTCCGAATAGATTTTAGAAGATATGTTGAGAAGTTGTGTAATGGAATTTAAAGGACAATCATCTTCTATTAGTGGAATTTACTTATAATAATAGCTATCAATCTAGCATTTAAATGGCCCCTTTTAAAGCCTTGTATGGAAGGAAATATAGAACGCCATTATCTTATACCAAGATAGGAGAGGATAAGTTTGTGGGACCTAAAATTGTTAGAGAAATAGAGGACAAGGTAAAAGTGATTTTGGAAAGACTTAAGGCTACAAGTGATAGACAAAAGATGTATCATAATTTAAAGAAAAGAGATATAAAATATCAAAAAGGAGATAAGGTATTTCTAAAAGTGTCTCTGCGGAAGAGAATTTTAAGATTCTTGAATAAGGGAAAGTTAAGTGCTAGGTTTATTAGGCATTATTAAACATGTAGGTCTTGTGGCCTACCAACTCATTTTACCACCTGAACTGTCTAAGATTCACCATATCTTTCACATATCTATGCTTTAAAGATATCGATCAGATCCCTTTCATATAATTAAAATGGAAGAAGTTAAAGTGAGAGCAGACTTGACTTACAAGGAAAAACCTATTGCTATCATAGCCACTAAGAAAGTTGAGGAGAAAAAGAATACCACTGGCTCAGGTACTATGGAAGAATCATGGAATTGAAGAAGCATTATAGGAGAGCGAAGAAGTGATGAAACAACAATATCCACATCTATTTATGTCAGGTAATTTTAAGGATAAAATTTTTTTTAGTAGGGAAGAAATATAGCCCCTAAGATTCTAATTTGTGAATATTACTTTTCGAATCATATATTAAGTACCCAAGTCACACGAAGAGGCTTGAGATGTACAATTCATTCATTTTTCAAAAGGTACGATTCATAAATCGATTAGGGCTTTACAGTTAAGATAAATAAGTTCAATTACAGGATATAATATTAGAAATAACTTGAGGTAGCAGATTAGTGTAAAAGACGGAATAATAAATAAGATTATATATATATATGTGTGTGTGTGTGCATGTGTGTTATATTCATAACACACATGCACACACCCACACACACACATATAGACCAACACATACACACATATGACACACACACACACACACACATACAGACACACACACACACACATATATATATATATATATATATATATATATATATATATATATGTATATAGACACACATATATATATAAAGAAAGTTTATTTGACCAATATATATGAGTTTGATCGAGCAATAGTTACTTTGACCTTGATAAGAAAGAGAGAGATATTAGGATATGATGTGGATAAATTCTAAGGCTTGAGTGTGCAGTATAAATAAAAGAAGGACTTAAAATAAGAGAGAGAGAGAGAGAGAGAAACAACATCACTCTTCCCTCTCCTCTCTTATTTTCAGCCAAACATCCCAGCTCTCTCTTTTTTTCTTTTCTTTTTCGATAAAAACCTAAAATTGAGATTTTTTACCCTTAAATTTCATGGAGAAACTAATTTTGTGTGTGGAAGTTAAGGAATTAAAAATGGGA
This sequence comes from Hura crepitans, assembly GCA_948208565.1. Taxonomy (NCBI): domain Eukaryota; kingdom Viridiplantae; phylum Streptophyta; class Magnoliopsida; order Malpighiales; family Euphorbiaceae; genus Hura; species Hura crepitans. Next base: position 17,548 of record CANXYI010294479.1, on the reverse strand, counting down.
ATGAAGAAATTTTAGGTTGATCATTAAGCTTTACGAATTTGGTAAGTCAATTTTCCTCTCCTCTTGATTTATGTGGTCTTAATGGCATGAAAGATTGAAAAATGGTTGTTTTGGTGTTTTCATGGGTGAATTATAGTGTTGTGAATGATCTATAAAGATTGAATTGTAAAGAAGGAGGATTTAAAGCTTAGGCTGAAAGTTCAAGGGAAAGAGAAGGGAATTTTTACAAGTTCGTAGCATCTATTAGAGACATAAAGATGCTATTTTATGAGGTTGGTGGTTCCTAACCTATTTAATTTATTTTGCTTATTATTGGGTATGGAATTATTTGGGAATTTTTAGGTTAAGATGGAATTTAAGGGTGGAGTTATTTTTCTTATGAATTTGAAGATGAATTATAAGAGAGAATTGGTTAATAATTGATTTTGATGTAATATCCTTCTTGGAGCGAAAACCTCTAACAAGGAAGCTTAGTCTATATTTGGTCTTATCATGTGTATTATGGGTTTTGACTTAAGTGATAATTAGTGTAGGGATTATTTTAAGCCATGCATGAATGAAATATTATATGAAAAATGTGCATTTGAGTTAGGTTGAATTGCAAGTAGTATGGATATGTAATTGAATGAATGAATATGGCTTTTGAAGATAAGTATAAGGGACTTATTATTTCTTTGTAAATTGTTGTGAGATGATAAATAACATGAATAAGATGTTTAAGTGATGTTATAGGTATCTTAGGAAAAATACCTTAAACAATGGAATGATCTTAACTAGAGAGACTATATTGTTAATTGTGATATGTAATCTTGCTCTACTCTAAATGGTGTGAAATGTAATGCAAGAAAATAATACTTTCTTTTTACTTATTATTCTAGCCGAAAATGAATATGCATGTTTAGTGGTATATTTTTTTTCATTATGCTATGTAATTAAGAAGAAATCATTGTGTAATGTCATCTTCTTGATGATTAGATGTTAATTATATGAGCTTAAAGAGTATCGTGTATAAGTATTGTCAACAGGTATAATCAAGGTACGTATATGATGAATTTTACTTTTAAGCATTAAAATTTTATGATGATGTTCAATAAGTATAAGAGAGTTTCTTAATCCAAAGCCTTTATACATAAAATATGGTTGCTTTAAGTAGTATGGCATTTAAAATTCTTATGAAAGAGAATAAGTTTACAAATGAACCATGGATTCAATTTTTCCATATGTATGTTTATTGCCTACTATATGATAAATGCATGTAAATAAGTATAAATCAAGATGAATAAGGAAATATAGATTATGTACCCATTTCTACCTAGGATTCTAAATGTTTTAGGATAGTTTGGCATGCTAAATAGCAGGCTATAGTAGATTTGCCATGACTCGTAGCTTCGGTTACCATGTTTTATGCACCTCAAAATAGGTGTAGGCACTACTTGTGCCTTATGGTACCATAGAAAGATGACAAGTAAAAGAATCATCACTCTTGTGCGTGACACACCATACTTGATCCGATCACTAGACCCGAATAAAGAGTGTACACATAAACATGTTATCTGAACTACTTAACCTTTTCTATTACTTAAAACCTGAATAAATTAAAATCTTTTTAAATCACACGTTTGTTTTGAAATCAAAGTCTAAAATTTCTATTCTTAAATAGATAAAAATCTATTTAACATGGTACAATAATTTCAGGAATCCTCATGCCGAAAAACTGGCAGCATAATGATAGTACTGGGACACTATTCCAAAATGAATAGTAACTTACAGAAGAAAACAACACTTTTAAAAATCATTCATGTCATTCCCACTTAAATTGGTCCTCCTCACCATCCAACAATATCTCAATAATTAAACAACATAATAAAGGAAGATATTTCATACAAACATAAAAATATAGTTTTAAACTTGCTTTAGCTATTACGAAAACAAATAAAATCCCAAGTTAGGCTCAATCCCTCTCATGTTACATATAAGTGCCATTAAACTATTTACATCACATAATCAATATGAACAAATAAGAAAAATATTAAAAAGTGTCTTGCTCTTGATCTGCAACACTAATGAGGATTTGAATTTAATCTGGTTCTCCAACATACGCATTGCAAATAAAATGATGCACTAAGCAAACTTGCTTACTAGGGTAATTAATGAAATTTAAGTGCTCACACAATCACATGCATGCGTATGAATTAACAGTTTAATCATATGCAAGCTATGTACATATAAACCTAAAATATAATATAAAATAAGCAGAAAACTTATACATGTCTCAATCCCATAAACAAGCATTTCATTATAATTAACATCCATAAGCATCATTAAAACTCAACATTTACATTTTTAATGGATTACATCAATTATTTGTTTTTTTGCCCATACTTTAAGAAACATGTGTCTATACTAGATAATGGGGACACCGTGCCATAAAGGCCATTAGAACCACGAAGGTCATTATTCGGACCCGAAGGTCATTATTCAGACTCAAAGGTCATTATGAGGTATTGAAGGACCTTAACAGCTGCTAAACCCTATCCAATCTAGGTTATTAACTAGTATGGTCTAATCACTATATTTTATTTTTCTTAATTTCACCACTTTAAATAGCTTAAATAATTTTACTAAGTTGGTTAGGCCAACAAATAACCAACAGGGGAAATAATATATCTTTATGCTTCCATTATGTTTATCATATACATTTTTTACCATACACACAAATATGCATACCCTAATATGCTTTCATAAGCTCATATATATATGTTACATAACATAAACATGTATGACTTAGGACATAAATATAACTTAAGTCCATGTATCCTTTCTCACAATCAACATATTCATTTTGGTCATGCATTCATGACAATCATTACATCAGGCCACCATGCTAGTTTCGGCCATAAAACATAACACATTCTCATTCAAAATGTGCACAAACAAAATATCATTTGATTTCAACATCATCCTCATATATGGCATCTCATTCGGCCATAGAATAACACAAGCTCACAAAATACATACAAGTATGCATAGTTACATCACACACTTAACACCATAATCACATTTACAACAATTCCCTTTTCTTGTGCATGCATAATTCAACATACACACATACATTTATTTCCTAGGCTATTCGACCATAACATATATACACACACACAATACCATTTTTAATATATTCAATGCATAATAACATGATTTCACCTCACTTATTAACATATAAATACATACATGCCATCACGCTTTTAATGATCATCATCAACATGTATATTCATTCAATCACATATCACCCTCAATTATGTGATCAACCATCCTACATACATTTTAACAACACACACACATATGCTTATTTTAGGCCATTCAACCATCACTCCCAGCACATAATCATCATCCATTCCAACACCATTCAAGCATTATTCTCATAATAATTAACTCACCCAACAACACTAAAATGCATAAATGCTTATTTATGCTTATATGTCATATTTCTACCCATAACACATGCGCAGACACACACACACATTTATACATAAACATACACACACATTAAATTTCCATAATCACACTTACAATGAGTTTAAAAGATGACACTGAGTCTATTCATGCCTTCTTTTTCCCTTTATACTTTTGATTGCCACCCAGCTCAATTATCAATTATAGATTCGTTTCTCAAAAATGCGTATAAAATCAAACGACCTTAAAAAAATAAAATTGACCACATATATAAGCTCTTGGGCACCTAAGGAATATAGAAAAAATATCAAAACTCAAAAAACCTTACCTGAACAAAATGGGATTACTATTCATTAAAGCTTGAAATCAAGAAATCCCTTCGATTTTTTCATGATTTCTTGCTAGAATTAGTGTATAAAGGTGGTGAAAGGTTTTATCTTATGTTTAGATAGCTTAATTTGGGGTTAAATAAAAGGAAGAAAGATAAAAAATGGTGGAATTTCCATGGGGAGGTTGACGGCTTAGAGAGGAGAAAAAGGTGTGGGAGGTGACACTACTCACATGTTGACTCAAATAAAACCCATTTGACCATATATATAGGTGGGTTGAATTAATTGAGTCAATTTCCTCTCCTCTCGATTTCTAAAATCAAAACCCCTTTTTTCTTTCCTTCAATTAACCCTAAAAAATTCCTTTATTCCATACTCCTTAAGCCTCTAAATACCTAAGCTTGAAAACCACATAAAATCAATTAAAACACAACTTGTTAACTTTACTCCATTTAGTAAAAATACTTTTTGATATAAAAAAATTCCAATTCTAGTGCCAATGGACTATTTAGAATATTTGAGTATCAGGTTATATTATTCCCAAAATTTTCTGAGCAAAATTTGATTATTTTACGATTCAGCTAAAACTAAGTTACTATTCACATGACACTTCCGTAAAACTTAACTATCATTTTTAACCATCTAAATGACTTCATTTTTGCTTTAATTTTCACTAAAAATTATGTTATGATTAATATTTCTATTCAATAAAATTAGTGTTCCCATCCTCGAGAAAATGTTATTCACGTCTTGGGAAGTACTATTCATAACACCGAGATTTTTTAAGTGTTACATTTCTTCCACTTTTAAAATAAGTATTTTCCTCAAAATTACTTGGTTTTAACAACTTAGGGTATTTACACTCTCATCTGAGCTTGTTTTGCAACGGTAAAAAAATCTAAGTGTTATGAATAGTACTTCCCGAGATATGAATAGTGTTTTCCCATGGCTGGGATTACTAATTCTACTAAATAAAAGTATTAATTATAGCTATGGATGAAATTTAAAGCTAAAAATAAAGCTGGTAAGGTTGTTAAAAATGACATTAAGTTTTATAGTAATGTCACGTGAATAGTGACCTAGTTCTAGCTGAATCGTAAAATATTCAGAAAATTGCTTAGAAAATTCTAGGATTAATACAACCTGATACTTGAAAATTTAAATTAGCCTCTTGGCTTTGGTATTGAAATTTTTAGAGAATGGGAAGAATTTTTACAAAAATTTTATAGCCTTAAAAACTATGTTTTTAATTGATTGTTTGCATTTTTTGACCATGAATTTTTAGAGATTTTTGAGGCTTAGATCATAGATATTTATCAGTCTTTTAGATATTAGAAATAGGTAAGAAAAACATAAAAAAAGGGTTATAAAAAGGTCAAATTACTAGTCAAAAGAGGAATAGTGTTCCTTTCTCCTTCAACCAGCAGCCAACGCCTAAGAAGGAAGGAAGAAGCCATTTTTCTTCCTACCAAGCTTGATTCTTACCTATTTCTTCTATTTGAGACATGGTTCTAAGAATTCATGACCCTAAGAAGTCATTCCCACCTTGATTTATGAGAAAAATCAAGTGGTTGGTCTAATTTTTTGTCATTGTGAATAGTAACCCAAAAATTTTTTGGGTAATTTTCTTGAATTCTAACTTCTTTCTTAGGTTCCTTAGGAGCCTAAGAGTTATTTTATGTGGTCAGTTTTTATTTTTATTACTCATATGATTTATTACAAATTTTTATGAAACAAATTTGTAATGGGTAGTTGAGAAAGTAGAAAAAACTTGATATAAAGGTGAGAGCAAGATGTGAGCAAGCCTTAGGAGTGCATTGTAACTCTCTTAGTATGTGTAATTGATATAAATTATGTGAGTTTGGTTATGTTTTAAAATTTCCATTTTATAACATAAAGAGTAATTATGCACTAAATGTATAATTAATGCATTAATGAGTAATTCATGTTAACAAATAATGTGAATAATGTATGATAACATGAAATGTAATGGTAGATGGATGAGAAAAATAAGGGTTGATGTTATGAGAAAGATAAAAATGCATGTATGTGTATGTAAGTGTGCACTATGCATAGGAATTGGGATATATGTGTGTAGATGACATTATATGCTCATGTGTGCATGGTGAATGAGGTTAAAATGTATAAGACATAGGATTCGGATCGTGGGATGGTATTATGGCCAAAATGGCCATGAGATGTTAAGTGTACGTATGTTAACTTCCATATGCACATATGTATCATAAATATGGGAAATGCATGAAGTATTACTATAAATGAATGTGTTTGATCATATGGATATGAGAAATGATGAATGAGGAAATGAATATCATTATAGAGGGTTAAAAAGCATAATAGCCAAATGGCTTACATACATATGTGCATGTATGTGTGGTATGGCATAAAATGCATGAAATTGATGAATTTTGTATGTAATGTCAGGTATGTAAAATATATAAAGCATGATATTGCTTATGGAATATTTAGTATGCTTATGCTTTATGATAAGTATGAGATGATGTATATGGTTAAATTTATGACTTTGATAATTTTCGATAAAATGGTATGTATGATATTATGGAAATGTACATGTAAGCTTTTTATGAGAGAATGGCTAAATAGCTTAGGCATGTAAATAGTAATTGCAATGCACACTATGAATGTTATTAGCTATGTATGTTTATGTGCATAGAATTAAATAATATAATAAGATGAAAGCTTTAGTAGCATAGGAATGACATGTTTATGATTAAAATGTTTATGCATGAGCTTAAATGCCATATACCTATGTTATGGTAATTAAAATGTCATAAAAATACGTAATGCATTAAAAATGAAAATTTTACAAAATAGTGCATTCCTTAACATATGCATGTAGAGAATGGATGTATGGCATTAAGTATGTGTGTGGCATTTCATAAAACCATAAAAAGTTTTTAATCATGCTTTCCATGGTTTAGACATTAGTTGGCTAAACTAATGTAATTAAAATCAATATTAAGTGGTATTAACATAGTGAAACAAAAAATAAATGGCTAATAGCCCATGCAAGTAAATAGCCAAGTTAGATAGGTTGACTGGTCAGCTAAAAGTCATAGAAGCTACTAGTGTATCGTAGTAACTTTGTAGCCTTTAGGTTACGATGTGTGAACCTTTAAGTTACTTTTTATGTACTAACCTACGGGTCTACAGGTCTGATGCACTAATCTTTAGATCTTATTGTTGACCCTTAAATCTAATGTGTATCATTGATTTGACATTATATTCTAACCTATAGGACTGATGCGTGATGACCTATAGGTCTATGATTTTTTGACCTTTGGGTTTGATGTGTGTGGTAAAGGTGTACAAGGTTAACCGGTGAACTAGTCTAGAACTGAACCAAATTTTTTGTTAACTAAACTGATATTTGTGGAATATAATTTTTATTTTTAGAAATTGATAGTTAACCGTTAGTCAAAGGTTGATCTATATATATATATATATATATATATATATATATATATATTATATTTTCATACCTAAAAATATTTTATTTTATAAATTCTAGGATGCATTAGTATCTAAAATATTATAATGCATATTTTTAGTAAATAAATAATGAATTATCTCTTAAATCAATTTTATATACTTTCATGGGTGTATAATAGACACATTATTATTAATTTCATATTAAATGTATTTAATTCATGCAATTAATTACATCAACTTTATTTTTTTTCACTTTTTTTTTGAGTATGATATTTGATTTATAATTTTATTTTTAAGCACTTTTAATCACTTAAAAAGGATTTTATAATTTGTATAATTTTATTAAATTCATATGTTGAAAACTTTAACGGGTTTAATGGTTAACTAAAAAATTGATCCGAAAAAATTAGTTAAAAAATAAAACCAATTTAGTGGTTAACCAAAATTAGTTGAATAGTTAATAAAATTGTTCATGGACCAATTAACCGGTCCATGAACACCCTTAGCATGTGGGGCTTAGGCTGTTCAGAGGGCCTAGGTAGTCTATTGGTACTCTGTTATTTATAGTGTTATTGTTTCTTTAGTATGGGCTTTAATAAATGGATTGTAATAAATAATTAATATCATTATATGACATAACACATAATTTATTGATGAATGATTTTTATTATACAGTGTGCAAATGACTTGTGTCATAATTGTGCTTTTATACATATTATGATTAATGTTGCTTAACATGTGAGACTATGGATGTTTATATTTTTTTTATATAAATGAATGATGTTAATTGACATATTTATACAAGTTATATTGATTACACCACTAAACTATTGCTTAGCACATCATCTATTTTAATGATGCGTAAATAAGGTAACAATTTGAGAAGCAATCCTCAGATCATCGAGTTTCTAAGAAATGGATTCTTTTGGCACTTGTGGTATATTTTTGTGTCTAAATTTTATAATGTATAGCTAGTTAGCACTCATATAGATGTAATTATAGGGAATGGGGCCTAAATTAGTTGAACTATCATTTTTTTTTATTTTAAAAGGTCTGTAATATTTTAAAAATGATTTTTGATACATGTTGAGATAAAATGTTGCATGCCTTGTGATGCTAAGTTGTTTGATGGATTTAAGGTGATCATAAGAATCACAGGAGTTAAGGATTTTGAGAAAAAGTTAATAGAAGTGCTTATGATTATACAAGTTACTATTCATATTTGGGAAAGTGTCCTAACACAGCCGTTATATGGCCAGATTTTTGACACGTTTATTTTCCAAATATAGATAGTAACTAGTTTTTTAAACTTTTGTAATCTCATATTTTTATAATGTAAATATTTTGTTAAACAGAATAAAGAACATCTTATGAGTTTTAAATAACATGGAAATATGTGCACTCTTTACTTGAGTTTGGCAATCAGCTGGCATTTAAACTAGCTAAGGGGTGTCATATTTGGAGGTATTAGAGCCCTAGTTTAGGCATTCGTAGGTAACATATGAGTGTTTTGGGTTGATATAAATGCCTAAAGTTTGGACTACGATGATAACCAAAGACAAGCTCAGGCAACAAGGCAAGTAATCTAGAAACCAAGTCCACATGGACTAAGGTGGCATAGGTTCACCTGAACTTGATGCTATGAGGTCCGCGTTATAGCCAACCTAAGACTAGTTTAGCCTAAAGCCTATGGACTAGCGGGAAAACCCATGCCTAAGTCTGCATGGACCAGTCAATGTAAAACTTCTAAAAGCACGGGATTCCTATTCAGGCACTGAATCCTAGTCCTAGAGGTGTTCTACCACCTTTGAATGAGATATCTTAAACCCTAAGCCTATAAATACCCTCTTTGGGGTATAATAGAGGGGGGAGGATTAAGGAGGTAAGACAAGAGGTTGAGAATAAAATTCACAGCAACAAAAAACCCCTATCTGTGAGTTCAAGTGAGAACTCCAAAGAGGAATTACTTTACTAGTCTTGATAGCCCACACTTAAAATTTATTCTTCTAAACCACTACCTTTTGCTTTGTTGCTTGAAGTCCATTCACAAGGGTAAGATTTGAGGCCCCTTATTTTATATATTCTTACTATTCCCATGGACCCATGATCTCTAAGGATTGATCACAAGTGAGGTGATTCTATACAATCCCCACTTTGGCCATAAGAGTAAGTTATGATTTTAAGTTGTTCCTTTCTATATAATTGATTGTTTTCATGTTATAAACATTTTATTATTTTTGTCCTAATCACACAGACCTATCCATGAGCATAATGAAGTTCACATGGACTAATATTATTGATATTTGCAGGATTTGTAGTCTGTAGGGACTTATATTCGATAATAGTATTTTTTGTCGTATATATCATATTTTTATGTATTCTATTTACTATATAGATATTCTTGTATGATATTTCCATGTGTAGTTATTTCGTTATGTGCATATTGTTGACTTGCTGGAACTGTTGTAAATTTCATAGGGACTCTATCTCATGAGGAACATAGTTCATGCGGATGAGCTTGTTTTATTCTTATTTGTCATGTCTATAAAGTATGCATGGACTCTCTCTCACAAGGAACATTGTCCGTGTGGACATATATTTTAATTTCCAATTTTCACACATTTATATTTCTTATCCTCTTTATCAATCTTTATGAGTCTCTAATTGGCATCATTAACCTTTTCCTTTAACTTGTATGTAAGTGATTCTTCTTACTGGAGTGGAGGTCCGAATAGACATAGTGACCTTTATAAGCTGTAGTCTACACGTACATATGTTTGAGCCACAAGAATGTTCGCACAGACTTAATGACACATAGGCGGGACCAACTTTATGTTATGGACTATTTCCTTTTATTTTGTGCTATTTCCATTTCATTACTTATTTTGTGGTTGTAATAGATAGTAAATCACTTGTTTTACATGCTAAAGCCTAAATCTCATAATAAAGTGGTTTTTTAACTAATTAATTGGTGTTTTTTTTAAACAAAATGCTTTTAAGTTTTCTTTAATCAAAAGTCACATGAAAAATGTATTTTAATATAGGCCAATCTCATAGAGATGGGAGTTGAGCAATTACTACAAATTCTTATAGAATTATGGGTAATTGTTATGTCATACCACAACTAATCAATGACTCAATTTATGGATGTACAATTACACTTGTTGTATTCTTTAAATATCGCAATTTACTTTATATATATGAAAAGGTGACACAAATGCTTTAAATATAATGCATGCTTACTTGAAAAGGGATTGATAAACATTACATTATACAAAAAAGGCATATTATTAGGGCATAAATAAGATATGAATTTCTAACCTTTCTAGTACAGAAGATCAGAGGTCTTGGTGTATAGGCTAGGTGGTGACTCTACTAACCAGTCTCATCCTAAGTAAAATATCATAATCTCTACACTAAGTAATATGAATAGGGTAATGTTGTAACATATATTGATGTATAAATGAAAGCCTATAATTCTAGTGTATGATTTTGTCTAAGATAATGCATGTAATATGTGCATGTATGATATAATTATAGGGATACATAGTAGTTAATGAGTTTTTAAGATGCATGAGTAAGCCTTTGATGTGTAGTATGTGTTAGTGTGAAGTGTATTTATGAGTGTTTAGATGTATGAGATAGATATGGCATACAATGTTTATGTCTTGTAGCAGATACATTAAAGTGTTATGCATATGTATACAAAAAGGATACATATTAGATATACAAGGACAAACACAAGTAGTAAGCCAAATGTAATGTAATGGATGAGGTCAACCAACCTATCAAAAGCACAGATGGTAAGCTTGTTTAGTATATCTCTAATTGGGCAAGCCCTAGACTAGTACAAAAGCTTAGAAAGGAAGATCAAAGTAAACTGGAAAGAGTTGGCTTGTACATTTAACAAATAATATTCAAATAGTACAACCATTAAGGTAACTCTCAAAGACATGGAATTAGTGTGTCCAAAACCCAATGAATCCTTTTCTAAATACTTAGAATGATGGAGGGACAAGGTACTTAAAATGAGAAATAGACCCAATGATGTTGACCGGATCAAAATGTACATTAGGAATGCCAATAACTATAGGAAAGCAGGGCTTTCTACCAAAGGCATTACCCAATGGGAATGGCTTAAAGACATAGCCATTGATACGGAAGTGGCCTCTCAAAATAAAAGATTTAGGAATTATAGCAATAATGGCTCCGGTCAAGATACAAATGTTAACGTGGTCAATACTCAATACTTCTCCAAATTTAGTAGACCTATGTCTTGGTGCTTGAACAAGCTCATGAAAGAAGGGAAGCTTCAACCCTTGCCATACCAACCTCCAATAGGACCACTCTCAGCTAAGCATAGGAATGATTTATATTGTCCCTATCACTAAAAGATAAGGTATCTCATAGACAAGTGCAAGAACCTTCATCTTGCCATCCAAAATCTTATCAATGCCAAGCAGATTCTTGATCTAGAAGCTTAAAATCTTCCCTTTCTTTTTTTTTTTAATTTCTAGTTTAGTAATGAGCTTTTGTAATCTTTTTAAACTAATTTTTATTTAATAAAACAAAAACAATGAATTTATTTTCAATCATTTGTATAAATGTATTTTAACTTTAATCTATAAAGGGGAAAAGCCTAGATCATGACAATGTTTAAAGCTCACTCTTGAAAGATGGATTAATGACTAATAAGCATCACTAGGAATTATGCATCGTTAGAAATGATACATTGACATCTTAAAAGTCATAACATACATACACATGCATTATGCATACATACTAGTCATGTATTAACCATCCTCCATATATCTATACATTTACATACCATACATAGACACATATCATCTATGATGTAGGCTTCATTCACCTTGTATAAGTGTAATATGCATCCATCATTTAATCTAGATCATGTCTAGGCATATCATGTACATATCACATGCATTGATAACATTCAATCTTACAATCATCCATGTAATTTAAGCATAACATTGCAACATTAATGCTTGAAACATACATCATACCACATTAACAAATGTATAATGCTAATTATAGGGATCATCCTTCACTCACCCACATCAAAGGAAAAGACTCAACCCCTTTCCTTCTTTTAACACTCTTCACTATGAAAATGGCAACCAGACTTGAAACTAAAGGCAAAAGTCAATTTGTGACTAGAGGCATGTTTAACTAAGCAATGGCAGTATTGGAATGAAGAATGATAACACTCATAGAAGAAAAGATGCAAGAGAAGTTTGAAGTCCAACAACAAAGTGCTCTGAAGAATGCGATAGGTAAGAATTTAACCATAGGGGCAAAAAATGACCAAAGAACCAAGCCAAAGAATATAAACTTTTGCATCTAAATAAGCCCCTATCCATGATACTCAAGGAATTGAAAGAAGAGAACCTTCTCTAACCCCTAATACTAGAACAACATTCCTTATCACTTCCACCTAACCATTGTTATGACCTATATTGTGCTTATCACCAAAAGACTTGCCACCTAACTGACAATTGCAAAGCTCTTTATTGAGCCATCCAAGATCTCATAGACCATGGCTTGATACCCTACCTTGAAGATCACTCATTATTTGACCTAACCAATATCCCTCAAATCTCTAAAAAGTGGTATTCTCTCCTTTTGACATCTGGTTTACCACCTTATAAACCAACTCTTGATGAATCACAAGATCCTGCCAATCAAGGATATGGATGGATCCAATGAAGATGTGAAGATTTTCTTTGTTTCCTTTTCTAGTTGCTTTGTTTCATCTATGAAAAATTAAAGTTTAATAAAACATCATTTTCATTTTTCATGAGCATCTTTGTGTGCCTCATTCATTGCATAGCATAATACTCTTGAAAGTTAGTTAGGAGATAAATAAAAAAAGGGGGAAAAAAGAAAAAAAAAACATAATAAGCTTAATCCACAGTTCATGATGGCTTACCATTATTACATATAATTTTGAAGCTTAAGACTTGATCTTTCCTTGTAAAGCATGAGAAATATCCCTGAATATGAGATAAGAGAAAGAAAATAACAAGTTAGGGGCAACTAAACCCAAAAGAATTCCTTTTGTTCAAATCTTAAAAGAAGTCCAAATTCAATAGGCTCTAATACTCAAAGCATCAAATTTATCTTGTGTCATCATTTTCAAAGCCTAAAAATTTGTGGCAATCACACTAACCAAACCATTTTCTATTCTTGCCCATAAAACAATCCAAAAGTTAGAAAATGCTAAACTCTAAAAGCCTACAATAGATTTACCTTAAGCCTTAAACAATTGAGAGTTCTCTTTTCAACTATGATTGCCCTCATTCAAAAGAATAAAAAAAGTAGAAAGAATGAATTTTTTCTAATTCCTGCTAGGCCGATCAATTAAGAGCATGAGCCTAGGCAAAAGTTGGGGAAATTGAGAGAAAATAGTTAGCCAAAAAATATTCAGACTGACTAATAATAGGGATATCATTAATGCAGTACTTAGAAAGGTTAAAAGAATAACCTTTGAATCACAGATGTTAGGGGTATAAAGTTAGCACCTACAGCAAGAGCTCTAAAACACATCAAGCCATCTTAAAAGGTGTAAGTCTAGACTCAATTGATCAAACACAACACAAATCAGATCCCAAGCCTTAACTAAATGTGGATAAAGCTGAATAAAAAAAACTCATAACATTAAAAACCTACAAAGGGCAGTCTAAGAAAAAAATTAGAGGTCGAGAGAAAATATTTAGTTGGAAAATCTTTAGAGCAATTAATAACAAGAGTACTATATTGTACATACATTTGCATGCTTATTCACCATAATCATTCACTCTTTAGCCACACATGCTTAAATGCCTTCCATAATAAATCTACCTCTCAACCTACCTTTCCTAACCTTTCCATTACCAAAACTTGATCTCTTTCTATAAGCTAACATCTTCACAACTTCACTTTTTTTTCCTCAAACCCAACCTTTTCTATTATAATTCTAAGAGGAGAATGACCCCAATAACAAAACATGTATTGACACATGCATTTAGAAACATTATTATACATACATCATGAATAAAAAGGATTACTCACTCTCACTTACTCACACTCATTCATACATCCATTTTAGGAAAAATTACCCATTCTACTTACTTTCATTCATACATTCACCATAGCAGCAGATGCATCCATTATTTAACATACATAAGCTTTCATCTACCTTTACCATTCATAAATCATAATAGACAATTCATTCATTCAAAACAAATTATAGCCATGTCTTACATGCATCCACCATTCATTCAAATTCCTCATTTATTTACAAGAAAATAAGCAAAGACAATGCATTATTAAGCATACCTTGCAACATTCCTTCATATTGAAAAGATTAGGAGTTATCACACATGTTATAACATCCAATCAACTTATTCCTTTATAGAATCATCTCATAAACTATACATTTTTTTCCTATGCATGAAAAGCATACATCATTTATCCGCATCATTTTCCTAAGCATGAAAGCATGCACCATTTTCCTATGCATGAAAGCATGCATCATTTATACGCATGTTTTCTCGTACATTAAAAGCATACATCATCCATATTTTTTTCTATGCATGAAAAGCATGTAGTCATTTATCTACATTATCTTTCTTTACTTGAAAAGCATACAACCTTTTCCTTTGCTTGAAAAGCATGCATCCTTTGTTCACGCATCATTCATTATTTATTCATATCATTTTCCTTTGCATGAAAAGCATGGACCATCATCTATATTTTCCTATACATGGAAAGCATTCATCATTTATCTATGTTTTCCTGTGCATGAAAAGCATGCAATATTTATCTATGTTTTCCTTTGAATGAAAAGCATGCATCATTTATTTATGTATTCCTATATATGAAAAGCATACCTCATTCACCATACTTTTTCCTTGCATGAAAAAGACATGCATTATTCCAAATTGCCAACATATTTTCTTACATAAGAAAATGCATCTTCCATGCACATTAACCTTATATATAGCAAGTGATAAAATCATGAAGCCATCGAATTATGCGAAGGATGAGGCCACTAAATGGTGCGAATGATAAAGCTATTGAATGGTGCAAAGGACGAAGCCATCGAATGGTGCAAATGACAAAGCAGCCAAATGGTGTGAATGATGAAGTCACCAAATAGTGCGAACGATACACCCACTAAATGGTGTAAAGGATAAAGTTGCTAAATGGTGCAAAGGACAAAGCTGCTAAATGGTGTGAATGACAATGCTGCTGAATGGTGCAAAGTATAAAGCCACTAAATAGGTGCAAAGGATAAAGCCACTAAATGGTGTAAAGGATGAAGCCACTAAAGTCACTAAATGGTGTAAATGATGAATCTAGCAAATAGTTCGAAGGATGAAACTACTAAATGGTACGAAAGACAAAGCCACCAAATGGTGTGAAGGTTAAAGCTATAGAATGGTGTGAATGACAAAGCCATCGAATGGTGCGAAAGATGAAGCCACCGAATGGTGTAAGGGATGAAATTGCTAAATGGTGTAAAGGACAAAGTTGCTAAATGGTGTGAAGAACAAAGCCACTGAAACCACTAAATGGTGCGAATGATAAAGCTGCCAAATGGTGTGAAGGATAAAACCATTAAATGGTTTAAAGGACAAAGCCATTAAATGGTGTGAAGGATGAGCCATCGAATGGAAAGAAGGATGAAGCCATTGAATGGTGCCAATGACAATGTTGTCGAATGGTGTAAAGGAGGAGGCCATTGAATGGTGTGAAGGACAAAGCCATCGAATGATGTAAAGGACTAAGCCACTGAATGGTGTGAAGGACAAAACTACAAAATGGTGTGAGTGAATGTTTAATCATAAAGGTGTGAGAAAATAACCTGTATCATGCATGCATGATAACAGTAAGCTAGCTTGTGAGAAGGAAAAAATAGTATAACTTCAAGTATGTACTTTCTTTAGCTTTTTATAGTATACACCAAAGTGGGGTCAACTGTAAATGCTTGATGTTTGGCCTATGATGATAACTAGTGATAAGCTTAAGCAATAAGGAAAGCAACTTGAAACCCAAGTCCATAGACTAACATGGTATAAGTTTGCTTGGACTTAATGTTATGAGGTTTATACCATAGCCAGCCTAGACCAATTAAGCCTAAAGTCCAAGGTCTTCATGAACAAGCCAAAGCCTATGTCCACATGGACTAACTCTAACCTAGCCTAAAGCCTATAGATTGATAAGAAAGCCCATAACTTAAGTCCACTTAGATTAAGCTATACAAGTTTGCATAGACTTGCCAATGTAAAACTTCTAGAAGTGCAAAATTCCTATTCAAGTGCTAAATCCTAATCCTAGAGGGATTTTACCACCTTTGAATGAGATACCTTAAACCCTAAGCCTATAAATACCCTCTTTGGGGTATGAGAAGAAGAGGTTGAAGAGGAAGTTAAAGAAGAAGCTAAAGAAGAGGCTGAAGAGGACACTAAGAATAAAATTCATAGTACCAAAAAAAAAAAACACTTGTCCATGAGTTCTAGTGAGAACTCCAAAGAGGAATTACTTTACTAGTCTTGATAGCCCAAACTCAAAATTTATTCTTTTAAACCACTACATTTTGAATTGTTGCTAGAAGTCCACTTACAAGGGTAAGATTTGAGGCCCCTCATTATATATGTTCTAATTGTCTTTATGGACCTATGATCTCTATGGATTAATCACAAGTGAGGTGATTTTATGTAATCCCTACCTTGATCATAGGAGTAGGTCATCATTTTGAATTGTTTCATATTATAAAATTGATTTTTTTTATGTTATTGAATAATTTTGAAAGAGAATTTTTGGTATTTCATAGTGCATCTTTACATCTCATATACGTGATATTTATATAAAAATTCTAAGCCTAATTAGGAAAGAACCAATTATGGCTAAATTATGTTTGATTTAGCTATCGCTATGAGAATCAAATTATAGCTACAAATTACAGCTATATAGATATTTCATTCTAAATATAGCTAGTCAACACTCCCCCTCAAGTTGGTGCGAAGATGTCGCACATGCCCAACTTGCAAACTAGTGTATGAAAAGTTCATTTGTTGAGACCTTTTGTGAACATGTCAACTAGCTATTTTTTCAATGACACATGAAACAAACTTAAGACACCACTTACAACCTTTTCTTTGATGAAGTGTCGATCAATTTCAATGTGTTTTGCCTGGTCATGCTGAACTGGATTATGAGCTATACTGATGGCAGCCTTGTTGTCATATTACAAGGAAAGTCTCCCTCTTTTGCAGAGTCTCAATTCATGTAGC
>CANXYI010294426.1:0-14584 GCA_948208565.1 Hura crepitans | reverse complement strand
AGGGGGAACCTGTTCGCACTTAGGGTAAAAGGGTGCCAATGTTAGCCTTCTCTTTTTCCTCTTAAAGGCTGGTTAAATCGAAACAACCGAGGACTCGACTTAAACCTCACTCCTTAAGTCTCAAAAGATGAGAAGTGGATTTGAGGAATCCTAAATCTTTCCTATTTGATTAGCCTATGAAGAGCGAGTTGGGTACCACAAAATAAGAGTCACCACCCAATCAAAGCCGAGAAATACCTTGTAGGATGAAAACCAGAGTGGTTTAGAGCCTTACTCTTATTTATACCTCAAATTAATATAGAATTTCAATTTGAATTTATAATATTATCCATTTTTTTCAAGTGGGTTTTAGGCATCAAAATAAATCACGTATTCACATCAATAAATAATAGAACATATTTACATAAATAAATGAAGTGCTTGAAATTAAAGATAACATGCATAAAACTAGACAATCAATCATTTTGAGAACTTCGGTTCTCACATGCTTATTTTTAGAGAACATATTTTATTGTTTGTCTTCTTTTTACAAAAATCTTTCTTTTCTTAGGAAAAGGTCGATCTAATTAGATATAAAATATTTTGGTGGCTAAAATTAGACAATGGATTATTTTGAGAACTTTGGCTATCACATGCTTATTTTAGAAAACCAATCATATTGTTCATAAAACTAAATGATTGATTATCTTAAGAACTTTGGTTCTCACATACTTATATAACATATATGAAATCGAGTAATTGATTGTTTTGAGAACTTTGGTTCTCGTATACTTTATTTTTAGAAAATAAATTTTTATTATTTGAGACTTTTATTAAGGAAAAGTCAAAACCTATTTTATTATGAAAACACCAATTAATCAGGTATAAAATGATTTTTGTGAGTTTTTACAGCATGTGAAAACCATTCTTCTACCTATTACAACATATACGGCATCTACAGGGAAATAATTAGAATGTAAATTAATTACATGCCAATTTTCTAAAATACATTCTGACTTAAAAATAAAATAAATTACAAAAAAATTATCGAAATATAATCTAACTTTACAAGCACAAAATCACATCAAATGTGTCCAAAATACAACTTCATTGGTATTCGATAAAAAAATGGCAAAAAGGATAGATTTAACAAACTCCCAACATATCAAACAAATCACATCACAACAAAATCATAACATTAGTGGCAAAAATAAATAAACGAGGCAAAAATAAAATATAAAATGGACAAAGTAGATGACTGAATAAAAAACAATGAAGAACATTGCAATGTAAAAAAACCATAAAATACTGCAACAATCATAACAATATATAGATCTAGCAAATGGGTAAAAGGAAGAAAGCAAAATGAAAAAAAGAGAAAATCGATTGGCTTAATGTGTATAATTGCCTTCAAAAAGAAAGATCTCAAAATGGATGAAATCTTACACTAAAAATCCACTAAAAATGTTAAAACAAACATGGTGTTTTAAAAGTGATTTTCAATTTTTTTATGCAGTAAACTTGAGGAGAGTTAACCTCTATTAATGGTATGAAATGGGGTTTTTATACACAAACATTGAGGTTGAAAATGGCCATTTTAAATATGAACACGGCCATTTTTTAGACCAAAATGATTGTTTTCAAGGTTAAAACATCTGTTTTGCCGATGAAAACAGCCGTTTTGCTTAAAAATAGGCATTTTCTTCTCTAAAATGATTGTTTTCACTGACCATAAAGAAAAACTTTCTTAAAACCTAAAAACAAAGTGATTTCATTCTAGGAAACAAAAATATCATTTCAAACAAGCAACAATAGCCATTTTGGCCCCTAAAACAACACTATTTTATGGTAAAATAATGAATATGAAAACCAATTTGTATATTTAATAGATTTTTTCTTGAAAATTTTACTTTGTACTACGGGATTTTTTAAGCTAAGCAAAAATGTTTCTTGAAAGCTTTAAAAGGCAATTTTGATATCTTCAATTGGATGTGAACATCCTCTTTTATCAAAACTTAGTCCTTTTCTTCATTATTAGGCAAACTAAATATGGGAGCCCTAGAAACCTAGTATCTATAGTTGCCCCCAATTTTAGGGAGGTGACTACATAGTTTGTGAGGTGACCTAAAGTTCAAAAGGAGAGACATATACCTTATGGGGTAACCCTTCTTATATGTGATATGATCTCGTTGTTGGTTTGGCTTAGGTAGTGCTAGGACATTGCAACTAAGGTTGATGTGGTTCGGGGTAGTGCTAGGACATTACACCCAAGGCTAAAGTAGAAATAGGTAGTGCTAGGACATTAAACCTAGACTCAAGCAGTGCTAAGATATTACGCCTAAGGTTTATGTGGGACTGGGTAGTGCTAGGACATTACACCCAGACTCAGTAAGTGCTAGGACATTACACCTGAGGTTTTTGTGGAACTAGGTAGTGCTAAGAGGTTGCACCCAAACTCAGGTAGTGTTAGGACATTACACCTAAGGTTTTTATGGAACTGGGTAATGCTAGGAGGTTGCACCCAGACTTAGGTAGTGCTAAGACATTTCACCTGAGGTTTTTATGGAACTAGGCAATGCTAGGACATTGCACCTAAACTCAAGCAATGCTAAGACATTGCACCTAAGGTTTTTATGGAACTGGGCAGTGCTAGGATATTACACCCAGACTCAGGCAGTACTAAGATATTCCATCTAAGGTTTTTATGGAACTAGGCAGTGCTAGGGTGTTGCACCCAGACTTAGCCAGTGCTAGGATTTTGCACTTGAGATTTTTGTTGGAACCAGAAAATTTTGCTAATGAAGGGTCACTAACCTTACCCCCTACAATAGAGCAAATGGTGATGGATGTTTGTTGGTTTGGCATTTGTGATGTTACATGTAAAATTTTGCTCGCTTCCTGTAAGAAAGGATTGGAACATGTTAGTCATATGTGAAATTACATATTAAAGGTCGTGATGTTATTACAAACTTGGGGTGATACATGATCTCATAAGGCTTGGGAAGGATTGTAGCTTACCCCATACTGTTGGTCTTAAACAACTACTATGACAATTGCCCCCTATGAAAGAGAGTCAAAACAAGTTAGTCATGACATTTTAGGTGTAATCTGTGATGCATATTGTGTGTGAGTGCATCTTAGATTTAACTAAGAACCTAATAGTAATTTTTTAGTTCCGATTTAATTTGTGATAGTTGTAATTTCAAATTTTTAATTAATTGATTTAGTAGTAATAACAGTTTTTTAATTTTATTTTATTTTTTTAAAACTAAATTTATATATGCTTCAATAGGTAAAGAATGACATAAAGAAAATATGGCAAAAGAGAAATAATGTCATAAACAAATGCTTTGAGTATAATCTTTTAGTGTCTTAAACTGATATGTAAAATCAATATAAATAAGATAAGAAGAGTTTAGGGAGCTAAAGGGCATCTCTACACCCAAAGCATCTAGAGATCTACCTTAACTACATCTAACCTACTAGATATCTCACGATGGGTCTCCTCGATTCTTGTGCTCAAAACTAAATGGATGAACTGGAGCTATGTTATGAGTTGAGCTTTCATACCCTGTAAGGGAGTCTTAGATAATGGTGGAGGTGCTAATAAAGATGGACCCACCCTATCCATCTACTGTCTCTAGGCTGGTAGCTGAGAAGGGGAGTCTATACCTAACAGCTCGATGAGATCGACAACAAAGCAATTATCATATCCTTCCTACTCTTCTATCTGCTCATCCAACTCAAAAGTTATCACTAATCTCTATCTCATTAGGACTTATGGGTCGGTCTTTGTGATCCCCATAACTATGCATGTCTCACTATCGACCCAAAGCTGCTACTAAAGTGTATCTCTAAAATGTTTCTTCAAAAGGTCAAGACCCAAGAGTATAGCTATTATGACCCCTCTCATAATAATCCCCTTGCTAGGGGACCTATTATCTTGGTATAGATACTCGAGGATTGTCTAAGTCAGATTGAATTAAACATTATGCTAAATGGCCCAAAGTTCATAGAGCTTCATCCGATTCACCTAACTGGTGCTGCCAACATATCCCATATAGTTGACAATAAAGACTCTGTAAAGGTATCGATAGACCAGATCTCTAATAGATGATGCCTTAGTCTGATTGGCATTGTATGTCAAGCTAGCTCGACCAATAAACTCCCATTGCTCATCCAAACTTCTCAAGGATCATTGTAATCCCATCAAGAGGCAATCGAAGTAACTCAATGAACTGTAGGAAGGATATCTAATATCTAATCCCAAGTGCCTTAAACTGGATAGTAGACATATCATTGGGGTGTGCTTATTTGAAGCTAAAGGTGCTGAGGAACTCTAGAGTAATGGTGGGGCATGTGGCACACCTCTATAAGTAGAACTCTCTCTAACCCACCTGTGCCAAAAGCTAGTCGACCCTCTTGAGCACCCTTAAATCAGCAAGAGCCTGTGTACTCAAATACTGGCTCCTAATCTATGTCACTGTGGATAGGCACCATAATCTCTCTACCTTATCATGACTGAGCCATTTAGGTATGGCCATATGCGAAGGCACAAGCTAGTGGCATAGGCAATTTGTTGGCATCGTGGAGGAATGGTTGTATATATAGTGTTTTTTAGAAATAGGGGTATAATGGTAAAAGTGCAAGAAAATGACAAAAAAAAGAAGAAAATATAGCCTTAAATAGAAAAGAAGACAATGGCCATTTTTACTAAAGCAAAATGGCCATTTTAAAATCTAAAATGACCATTTTTAGCTCTTTTAAAATGCCCGTTTTCACCTAAAATGCCTATTTTCCTCCTACTAGGCTATAAATTCACTTAAGTATGCATAATCCTTATACCACTTGAGTTTTTATACAATTTTGTTCCAATAGGCGACACATTTCTTCAAAAACTTCACAAAGCTCTCGATCTTCATTTCATATGGGCAACTTCTATTCTGATGCCTTTCAGTGGTCTAAAATTCCTTCGAAGAGTTCATCTTGATTCAACTTTTTTGAAGGCTACCACCCGGTTTTGGGATCCACAATTCCATGTTTTTCAATTTTCTCATCAAGAATTATGCCCCCTATCGAAAGAATTTGTCACAATCCTAGGGGTGTCCTATTCATTTGATACACTACCATGCCATCCCAACTATGTTCCACATTACCCCTATGAAGTAGTTGATACATTAGGCATCCTTCCCTCATTGGCTATTAGGTGGGTTCCATGACAAGAGCTTGTCCCTCTCGCTTCACTATTAACTTATGCTGAAGGCTATACTAACATCCCTTCTCTTCGTAAAGGTGCATATTTGTTCATCTTTTTCTCTAAGTGTTTGATCGTTTAATTTGAAGGCCTCTTTAGAGATTATCAGTTGTTCAGTGTGGTCAATGATCTGATGAAGGACTTGAATTATTTTCCCTTGATCCTTGCTGAGATAATCCTAGATCTTGATGTTGTGCAGTCGAGAGAAGCTGATTTCTTCCATGGGAGCCCACTTCTACTCTAAGTTTTTTTAAGAATAGACTGCCCCTTAAGGGGTTTTTGCCCTTTCCTTCAGTCTATCTTTTACCTAGGAAGCTCTCTCAGGTTTTTATTCCTAGTAACTTTTAAGGATAAACTACCATTGTGGCTTTTCACCCTATCCTCTACTTGACTTTTGCTTAAAAAGCCTTTACATGTTTTCATTTCTAACAACTTTTTTTTAGGTATGGTTACAAAAGAAGCTTCACTTGTTGGATTATCCTCCCCCTTATGTCCTTGGGTCTTATAGCCTGAAGCATTTATTGCCTCGGGCCATCATGCACTGATTCACAGATGTTGAGCAATAGGTCCTTTGGTTAGATGCCATAACTGATGACAACATAAGTTTTAGGTGTTCTTAGATTCCCTTACAATACATGCAACGTATCCTTTTTGCATACCTAATCGATGTGTGAGGTAGTTTAGTGAGACTCAAAGAATTGTTACTCACTTATTATCCTTCTTAGGGGGAGATTTGTTTGTTAGCTTCATCATTGGTTATCATCACTTGTGGAAGTAATCACCTCTAATGAAAAACATTCTACCGAAGGTTGTTTGTAACTTTCATACTACTGATCTATACAAAGAGTGTGTGATGGGCCCTTCTTGAGACAACCATTCCCGATGGTTGAAGCTAGAAGGTGAGAGCAGCAGCAAGAAATAGAAGACTTGAAAATGTATTTTCATTTCTTCTTGAATTTGTATACAAAAGCAATGTAATGGCAATATTCCTATTTCTCTATTTTATAATATGCTTTAATTAAGCTTATTAAAGTGGTCCTATCTACTTGCATCATATTGGCATTTTATGAAAATCATGATAGAACATTAATGCAACAACACATTTCCTTATTTTATCAAGGGAGATCTTAATTGCATCTTAAACTCTTATCGCCAATCAACCCTCATAGGTTTTTTTAATTGACTATTTTCTCTTAGCCCCTATTTGTTGCATAGGATGCCTTTTTCAATTTGCACCCTATCGTGGAGCCTATTTTTAATAAGGCCACCATTTACCAGTTTTTAACCTACAAGGCTCTTTTTTTAAGCATAGAACCCTTTTAGCCTATCCACATTCATAGGCTCCTAAACTATAAGGATTACCATGCCTTTTGGCAACAATTGCTTAAAGATGAATGGTCCTTCCTAATTCAACTTGAATTTCCCTCTTGGATCAGCCAGACCTAGTCTTATTTGTTTAAGAACCAGTCCTCATTCTTTCAACTTGTAATTTTTCACCCTTTTGCCAAAAGCTCATGCCATCCTTTTATGATAAACTTGATTGTAATAGCAGGCTTTCAGTCATTTCTCATCTAACAAGTTTAGCTGTTGGAACCTTTACTCTACCTAAACTATATCAAGAATCTCTACTTTTATTGCCACCCTAAAGGACTAGAGTTTAATCTCTATCAAAAGCATCGTGTCTGAGCTATATACTAATGAAAATAGAGTGGCGCCTATTGAAGTCCTAAAAATAGTTCTATATCCTCAACAAGTAAATGAAAATCTATCAACCCAATCTCTATAGGTTGCAATTGTCTTAGACATGATCCTCTTAATGTTCTTATTTGCTGCTTCTACTGCTCTATTAGCTTGTGGTATGTAAGAAGAGGATTTATGATGCTCTATCTTGTACTTTTGTAACAATGCCTTTGTTTGAGACTATGTGGTATGGGACCCCATATCTATAGATTAAACTCTTTTCTATGAACTTAGCCATCTCTCTTACCCCAACTTCTTAAAAGATTTTGCTTTAACCTATTTGAAGAAATAGTCACTAGCAATTGCAATGAAATGATGCCCATTAGAGGTTATTAGATGTACTTCTCTAATTATATCTATTCCCCATATAGCAAATGGCTAAGTAGATGATAAACTATGTAGGTCTGATATTGGCAGATGTCTTAAATCCCTATATTGCTAGCATTTATGAAATTTTGATACGTACTTTGAATAATCATAGCCCATTATAAGCTAAAAGAACCCTTGACACATGATCTTCTTAGCTAACTCTAAACCATTCATGTGTGTGCTGCAAGACCCACATAGATCTCTTTCATGACCCTTTCTACTTCTTTCCCTTCTAAGCAATGAAGCTAAAGACCATTTACTTACCTTTTGTATAAGACCCCACCTACACTGATGAACTGAGTTGACAACTTTTGCAATAGCCTCTTATCCCTATCCATAGATTCTTCAGGAAATTCCTCGTTCTCTAAGTAATTCTAGATATCACATAACCATGGTTTATTTTCTTTCTATTCAATTTCCATTATTTACTCTAACTCGTAGCAAGGCTTTCCTAAATTGGAAATTATTACTAGTTTAGTAGCTACCATTTTTGGATTATCCCTTATAGAGACCAAAAAGGCTACTACATCTGCTAGCTGATTCTCATCCCTAAGAACATGGTGAAAAGTGCACATCTCGAACTGTTTACTTATAGATCTTAGGTACTCTATATAGGGTATTAATTTCTCTTCTCGAATTGCCCATTCTTTATTAGTTTAATACATCACCAAAGATAAATCCCTAAATACCTTAATTATCTTTACACTAAGAGCTAATAATGCTTCGAGCCTAAATATGCAAGCTTCATACTCAGCCATGTTGTTTGTAACCTTATACCTTAATTTTCTAGCTAACGATAGTTTTTCTCCTTTAAGTGTTATTAGAATTACTCCCACTCTTACTCTTTTATTATTCACTGCCCCATTGGAGTACATTTGCCACCTTTAGACCATTATTGGGTTTACGTTCTCATTTGGAAATTTAAACTCCAGTGACTCTCTTTCTAGTGGATGACTGGCTAGGAATTCTACCACTAATCACCCTTTTATTGTCTTTTTCATTATCTACTGAATGTCAAACTCTTAGAGCAAAAGAAACCATTTACTCATTCTACCTACCAAAGACAGAGCTATTTGAAGATATCTTAGAGGGTTGTGCTTAGACACTGCCTATACTATATATGATTGGAAATAATGTCTTAGTTTCTTTAAAGCCCATACTACTACCAAATAAATCTTTTTCACTTCTATGTACTTGGCTTCATAAGGAAAAAAACTTATTACTTAGATAATAAATCATAAACTCAACTCCGAATTCATCCTATTGCACTACTATAGCCCCTATTGAACTTTCTTTAATAAATAGGTAGAGAATTAGTGGCTTCTTATGCCTTAGTGGTTGTAAAACCAATGGATTTAACAAATATGCCCTGATAATGTCAAAAGCTCTTTGATAGTCATTGTTCCACTTAATTGGTTGGTTCTTTCTAAGAAGTTTGAAAATAGGCTCACATATGATGGTGAGCTTGGCTATGAATCTGCTAATATATTGTATTCTTCCCAGAAATCCCCTTATTTCCTTTTCTTTGCTTAGAATTGGCATTTCTTTGATAGCTTTGACTTTATTAGGGTCCACTTCAATCCCTCTTTAACTTACTATATACCCCAAGAGTTTTCCTGATGTTACCTTGAAGACACACTTATTTGGATTCAACCATAGGTTGTACTTATCAATTCACCTAAAGAACTTTTCCAGTGCTTTGAAATGCCCTTCTCTCATAGTAGATTTTATCTTCATATCATCCACATATACTTTTACTTCTTTATGAATCAAGTCATCTAGAATCCTAGTAGCCATCCTCTAGTAAGTTACTCCGGCATTCTTTAATGCAAAAAGCATTACCCTATAGCAAAAGGTTCCTCACTTTGTGATAAAGGTAGTTTTTTATCTTGTCCGCTATCCTATTTAGAATTTGATTATAACCGGCATACCCATCAATGAAACTATATATTTTACATATTGTCACGCTATCAACCAGAACATATATGTGTGGTAACAAAAAGTTATCTTTTGGGCAGGCCTTATTCAGGTCCCTGTATTCTATGCACATCCTAACCCTACCATCATTTTTTGTGATAGGCACTACATTGGCTAGCCAGATTGGATACTGTACTTTTTCTAAAAACTTGGCTTTGATCTTATTGTGCACTTATTCTTTTATCTTTTCTACCAATTTTGACCTTATCCTTCTCAACTTCTACTTTATTGATTTTGCTTCTAGGTTCGTGTGAATGGCATGTTTAGCTATTTCTTTATCCAACCCGGGCATGTCTTTATAAGTCCAGGCAAAGACTTTTCATACTTTTTTAATATTGTCTCAAATTTTATCCCCTTTTCAGGAGTTATATCTAATGCAATTAAAATTTCTTTTGGATTTTCATTAGTACCAAGATTAAATGAGGTAGCATTAATTGAATTAATGTTGAACATGTTATACATTTCATAATTATCATTATGCATGATGCAATTAGATGAGACATCACAAAAATAAGGAAAATCATTCATCTTATTAATGAAATAGGTAGAAACATCATCATCAAATAGTTTGAGTACATATATAATTTTAAAAAAGTCTTTAGAAGGGTCTTCTTCTTTTATCTTCTTCTTCCCCTTGTCTTGGAGCATTGTAGTAGTAAGGATCTCTTCTTTGGGCTCAATTTCCAGATTAGCTAGGTTGGTCATAACCTCTTCATCCCAAAAGTTTGATGTGGCCTTAACTTTATTCATAGCCTAATCAAACACATCATTGAAAATTTCAAAACCTAGCATAACCTTCCCTTTAACAAAAAATAGCTTCAATTCTCTATAATAACTAACATTGCCTACAGCTCAAACAAAGCTTTCTTCCATTAGTGGGATATCCTTACTTGTCTTTCTTGGCTCTAAGGTCTCTGCTACATATTTTAACCCTTTTCAATATTTCTATCCCTTTGGCTAAATAGCTGAGACTAAACCATTAGAATTGTGTCTCAAACTAGCATTAGGTAGATAGTTCATCTTTTTTAGCATATTTATAACCTTGGGGTCATCTTCTTCTACTTTCGAGAAAATCCTAACTACATGGAACTCATTGAAAGGTTGGTTAGCTATCTCAAGCATCGAGACTTAATTCTCTTTTATAGCCTATATAGTTACAACCTCATCATTATGAGGGATCTTTATCATCTGATATAGTGTTGACAAAACCCTTCCCAACTTATGGAACTAAGGTCTTCCTAAAAGTAGGGGCAAGTTCATAGAGATGTCAAGCACCGCAAACTCCACATCATCTATAAGCACTCCCATTTTAACCTTGACCTTAACAGTCCCATATGCCTATCTCTTTATATTGTCATAGGCCACGATGGTGAGCTTAGATTGAGAAATCATTGAATCTTCAATCCTATATACAACTATTACTTGAGTGGGCACACATTAATTAATGACCCACCATCAACCATTACATATGTTGTGTGCTTGCTATTGATTTAAGCTTTTATATACAAAGGACGATTGTGATGACGCCCTTCTAGTGGAAGATCTTGATTTAAAAAATTGACAACTTCCTTTTGCTCCCCCTTCACCATTGCCACTAGCTTAGACAACGATATAGTAATTGAGATTGTTGTAGTACATAAGGCTTTAACCACTTTTGATCGATAAGAAGGGGATTGGCACAATAGATCCCAAACTAAAATTTGTGTTGGCATCTTCCTCAATTGCTATATTACTATGTCTTCTTCTTTTTCTATAACTGGGGGAAACAGTTCTTTTTCTATTTCTAGCACTACCTGATCACTCTAGGTAATTATCTTAGTTTTTACTTTCATCTCTATTTTCTATTTTGGATCTGAGTCAATCTATAAGTCTTGTACTTTTTGCTGTGAATTTGAGTCAACCTATAAGTTTTATACCTATTCTTCTAGCTCACTCTCACTATCGGTAGCCTAAATATCTATAAAATAAACTAAACCCTAACTTGACTATCTTTCCTTGCACTGCTAAGTAGTCATTTCCATATAAATTTCGTAACACATACCATTCTGTCAACCCCAAACTAACCATATTGACGGGTGAAGAAACATTAGAATAAGCACCTTGACCCTTCTATCTCTTCTCTGGATCAGGTATCTATCTTGAGTCAATTAGATTCTGAATCATATCCCTCAAATAGCAGTAGTTATCTATTTCATAACTCATATACTAATGATACTAGCAGTACAAGTCTGATTTGTGATACAGTTGGCCTTTACTCTTTATAGGTCTAGAAGGAATGGGTTGAAGCTTCCTTTCTTTGTGTAATCATTTCAAACATAACAACAACAGTTTACCCAATTTGAATAATGCTTAGTCACAGCAGATACATTAATAGTCTTACCAGTTCCCTTAAAACTTATTCCAATTATCCCTCTATAGTTTAAGTTCCTTCTGTTATTGAACCCTCTTAAGTTCCTTTTCTACTTAGCATGCTCTTCTTCTAAATTTATTGCTATATCCTTTAGTGATTCCCAGTCTTTGACCCCTTTTGCTTTTAACCCATTTTTCAAGTATAGACTGGCATTTTTAATGAACATATGGATCTAATCCATTATTTCTGGCTTCTTTCTCATTTTTAGAACCTTAGACCTCTATCTTGTTAAGTATTATATGAAAGTCTCATTAGGCTTTTACTTAAGCAGCTTAAGGTCCTTCATTGTAACCTCCATATGAGTGTTACAATTACACTAATTGATAAAAGCTTTAGTGACCTTACCTCAATCTTTTTTTACTTTCTTTTCCAGTCCATGGTACTAGTCAATTGCTCTACCCTGTAGTGTCAAACTGAAATAAGCCACCTTCTACTTTGTGCTAAGCTCCATGCCTTTCATAACTCTAGCGTATTACTTAACATGGACTCTTATATTAGCCTTCCCATCAAACTTAGGCAACTCGGGCATTTTAAACTTAGAAGGTAATACTTCTTCAGATTCTAGAGTAAGCTCATCAGGATCTATCCTTTTGCCTATGGTAATATGTCTAGCCATTACTTCTATCTTCTCCTTTAACTTTTTCATAATGGCATTTGCCACCCTTCAGGGTGTAACTCTCTTCCCAGATTCATCTTCCTAATCCTTAAGAAAATCAAACTCTAGATTGAAATATTCAGCCTTCTTATTCTTCTCACCTGAACTTATTGCCTCTTTCTTAGTGCCAATTCTACTAGAAACATTAGTAACCTTTTTAACAAGTGTGGCTATAGTCACTTCAGCAAATGTGGTGTACCAAAAGTAGGAGCAACCCCAGCAATTGCCCATGAGATCATGGACATCATTTTCCTTTCAAACTCTTTGAATTTCTAGTCCATCCTAGTGTAGACACTAGGTCTCTAGGGCTTTTATGTTCGATTTGCCTAATGATAATGAAAAGGACAAAAATCCTAATAAATAGGGTTTTAATGTCCAATTTGAAGATCTCAAAGTTTTCATTAAAAAAATTTTCTTTGAAGTCCTTGCCCGATACCTAACACTAAAAAAATGTCAAAACGGCCGTTTTCACAAAGAAAACAACCATTTTGCGAGGAGAGGCCATTTCCATGGAGGAAATGGTTGTTTTCAAGGCCAAAACAACCGTTTTGAGTGCAAAATGGTTGTTTTCAGCCAAAAATGATCGTTCTACCTTGAGAAGCATGCAAAAAAATTTTAATGATTTTTTCGAAAAAGGTTGGTTTTTTTTAGGAAAAATACACTCTTAAAACACTATTTTTTGAGATTTCTAAAGATTTAGTCGCAATTTTTCGATCCGGTTGAGATCTTTTCTAAAGGAAAATATACAAGGTGGGTCAACTAACCCTTTTTTCTACTATTTTCATTTTTTTCTTTCTGCCTTATCCATCTACCAGTTATATGTGATAATTTATTTGTGCAATATTTTTATATTTGTGTGACTGTTCATTTTTATTTTATTTCTATCTATCTGTCTATTTTTGCTTCACATACTAATATTTTATTTTTTTTGTAATGTAAGTTATTTGGTTTATTAGGACCTGATTGTTATTTTTTTGGTTGCCTCTTTAAACCCTAGTAAAGTAACCTTTAACAACTTTTTATTCCCTGTTGTCTATTTTATTCTATGCTGTGTGTGTTTTTCTATTGATTTCCTTTATTATTGCTCGTTTTTTAGTTAGATTGTAATTTAGATGCTCTAAAATGTAATCTTATTTTTTATTTTTTTATTGTTTGTTCGGTTAGGATGTATTTTAGGTAATTGCCATGTAACATATTTTTATTGTCGAATTATTTCTTTGTATATTCTATGAATGCTATAATAAATAGAAAATGATTTTTTTGCATGTTGGAAAAGTAATCAAAAATTTTTATTTAATTAATTGGTGTTTCGTTAATAAAATGGGTTTGGATTTTTCTTAATAAAAATCACAATAATTAAATTTATTTCCTAAAATTGACATGCAAGAACCAAAGTTTTCAAGCCAATCAATCACCCAATTTCATGTATGATGTTTTTAATTTCAATCCCAATATATTCCGTGAATGTCGCAAAAGGTCAAAAATGATTTTTGCATGTTGAAAGATAATTAAAACCATTTAATACTTAATTAATTGGTGTTTTATTAATAAAATAGATTCTAATTTTTCTTAATAAAAAGTCACGATAATAAGATGCATTTTCTAAAATTGGCATATGAGAACCAAAGTTCTCAAGATAATCAACTGCCCGATTTCGTGTATGATATTTTAACTTCAAGCACTTTATTTATCTTCTATAAATATGATTCGTGATTCCTCATACGTGAATACTTAATTGTAAAATGCTGCTTGAGAAAAAGAATAATATTATAAATTCAAACTGAATTTCCATATTAACTTGAGGTATAAATAAGAGTAGGGTTCCAAACCACTCTAGTTTTGGCCCTGCAATGTATTTCCCAACTCTAGTTAGGTGGCGACTCCTACCTTATGGTGCCTAAATTGCTTTTCCTAGGCTAATCAAATAGAAGCGACTCAAAATTCCTCGAGTTTCCTTCTTGTCTTTCGAGACTCGAAGAGTGAGGCTTAGGTTGAGTCTTCAGCTATTTCAATTTGATCGGCCCAAAGAAAACATAAGGGATGGGAACATGGTGTAAGATGTATAAATGGATTAAATGACATAATATGATGAGTTTAATGATGCTTATATAGTTAGATGAACTAGCTTGGATAGGTTGACTGATCAACTAGGATTTTAGCAGCCACCAGCTTACCTTCGGGTATGAGGCCTATGGGTCAC